>JAJKFI010000051.1:6533129-6558402 GCA_029204185.1 Lerista edwardsae | reverse complement strand
CTCTCTCTCTCTCTCTCTCTCTCTCTCTCTCTCTCTCTCTCTCTCTCATATTCCCTCAGACTTTCCATGCATGAATTCTTTGCTGGTGTTTCATATGTTATCAAGCTGCCATGATCTGTCTTTTATTGCTCTTTTTTTTTCCTTCTTAAGGCGTTGTGATATTATTGCAGTCTTTTAAAGTAGAGGCTGCCTTGCGAAGATCTGATCTGACAACGCTGGGTATAAATATATGCACGGAATCAAATAAACAAAGAATGGTTGTTCTTGTGTCCGCAGAACCCAAGAAGAAGAAAAAAGAAGGCAAGAAGCAGGAGAAGACACTGGATTAAAGAAGCTGTGCTAGACTGTGTGAGAAAGGGACTTCCTTGAATGTAATCCGTTAACATGATTCATTGACACCTAGGCGTTTTTTTCCAGAAGTTATTTATAGCCTAATTGTACAATAGGAAGAAATAAACATACACATATACCCTCTTTCTTCTTCTTCTTTTTACATTGTACTCTAGACTTTAAATATATAATCTTAACAGCATTTGTAGAAATCTGCCATAAAGGGCAGTAATGTCATTTAGTACACAATTGTTATTGTATATTGGAAAGCATAGATTTGAATTCATTCCCAACTTCCCCTTTCCTTTCCCCAAGTCCAATGTTAAGCCTGGTTCTGCTTGCTAAGGGCTGGATTTGTGCCCCCACCCCCCAAACTAATGAAACCCCAACATGTTTTCTATAAAGGTTCTATGACGTCACCATGGTCTCTGTCTATATGCCATGGAGTTAGGCCACCTCATGTGTAAAACAGACTGAACTTGTCCCACATTTTTTTTTGGACTGGTTAAGTTTTATAATAGTAGGGGAGGTGTCTGTCCCTAGACTGTACCTGCACTGAAATAACTAACATGGTTGTAATTTACATCTTTTAATAAAACAATTTAAGGCTCTAGTCCATAATGCTTTTTATATACATCCTGAGCATGTTTATCTTTCCTATGATGAAACTAACTGCTGGAAAGCATTCTCACTGAAATCATGTTTGTATCAGAAATTTCTTCATTCAGCTACTGTAATCTGTGAAACCAACACTACAATGCTAAGAATGGCTCTTCTTTAAGCTAGGACAGTGTTCCTCAAACTGTCGGTTGGAACCCACTAGCGGGGTCATGAGCCAATTTTAAGTGAGTCATTCATTTCATTTTGTATTTTACAAAATGCATTGGACTTGATACTGCCATGGTGTGTGACTGCGTTTACGGGAGTGTTAGCAGATCTGTATGTTAAACAGGCTACTATGTATATGCTTTTAACAATGCTAAGCAATAAGGCTTACTCCTGGGTAAATGTGAATAGGATTGCAGCCTTTGGGATGTTTGAGGATTTAATTAAAAAAAACAGATCAGCAACCAGAAGTAAAGCTTAAGGGCCTTCCAAAGGCTGCAATTCCAAAGTGGGCCTGCAGGTGGCGGTGGCTCCGGAGGGTGGGCAGCAGAAACACGTGTTGCTGGTGCCCAGAAACACGTGACTCCCTGGAACCCCCCCCCTTACGTCTGCCCCTGCTTCATGTTGACCTTTTAAACAAGGCAAAAAGCCGGAGCTTCATAGTTTTGCTTTCACTGTACATTTAGGAATTTGTTCTGAATGACTGCAGATCTGACCATCTCTCTTCTTCCTCTTCTTCTTTTTACTTGCATGAATGATGAATGAAGCACCTGGTAGAGAGCAAGCAGGATCCTCCGCCCCAAGGAGAGACCCCACCGTCTCCTGCTTATAGACATTACAGGCACCTCCTGCCATCAAATGCGTCACAAGTCTCTCCCCACCCCCACCTTTTCCCCCAAACACAATCGATGCAAATGCATGATGTTGACAGTGTCAGGTTTTTGTGAATGCACTTGGACTAACCCTCATTCCAGACCACCAAGCCTTGTCTTAAGTGGCTAGCATGGAGGGTTTCTCTTTACAAAAGCAACTTCCCGGGACACTGTGGCTTTCCTCTGGCCAAGCAGGCCAAGGCATCAATGCCACCGGCTCAGCAGTAATTACAAGGACATCCTGCTGGGTGCTGGGCATTGTCCTCATTGTTCTAAGAGGAACAAATCCCATCACCTTGAACGCTGCAGGCACCGCCCTGCTGCAAGGTCCTAAAAGCCCCCTGACGCTTCTATAGGCATTCAGTCATGTCAGTTCTCAGGCTTTGTCCCTCAGAGAGACTGGAAGTAAGGGGAAAGAAGAAAACTGAATCCTCTCTCAGGGGGCATTGGCAGTCCTACCATTAAGAAGGGGGGCCAAATGCCCTGGGCGCTGCGCTGGTGGAGTGGGAGAAGGGCGGCAACAAGGCGGTTTGCCTCTTGGAGAGGTGAGCAATGGTCAGCCTGCCCCCCTCCCTTGCCCCTGTATGGCTCTAAAATGTGGCGGAGTGGTGCAAGGGGCAGGGAGCTGGTGGAGGGTGAGTGTTCCTCCTCTGCCCTTGGGCAGGCAACTGTCAGGGGGTTAAGTGAATCACAGTCCAATTCTATGCATCTCATAGAAGTGAATCCCATTGAGTTTAATGGGCCTTTCTCCCACGTAGGTGTGCTTAGGGCCCAATCCTGTCAGGCACAGAGCAGGTGGTGCTGTAAGGCACCTCCAGCACAAGTGGTGAGCCATTACCTCCCGCGCTGGCCCAGCACCCTCCCCGTGTGCCCGGAGGCACCCGTGTGAGGCCGGTGAGTGCTGAGTTTTACCATCGCTGGTGGTGTGCACTTTCTAGATGGGCAGGGAGGGGCGGAGCAGGGGCAGGACCAGTGGTGACCTCCACCGCCAGATCCTATCCCCCGCCTTGGGCCTGGCAGCCCAACACACTGGCAAAATAGTTGCCGGAGAGTCGAGGAGTCCCATTGTGGAGGAAGGACTTTCCCCAGGAGAAGGGGATGAATGTCCTCTTCTTCCGAAGAGTCCCCGGCAGCTGCCTGACTGTCGCTGGATGCCGTGGTACCCATTTGGCTACTGCTGCACCCACAGCGCCCAAGCAGCTCAGAATAGGGCGTTAATGTGGGGCTGTGTGGAAGTGAGACTGCAGAGGCCGCAGTGGCTAGATTATAGTCATATCATTAGGGAGCATTCAAGTCTTCCATCTCAGGTTGTTTGTACCTGCAGGGGCAGCTGGAGGGAGGCAAGCAGGGTTGGCAGGAAGGAACTGAGCACACATGATACATCAGATCAGCTGACACGTATTGGCCAATCCAGCCTATCCCTTGTGCATGTGTGGTCTCGCTATCCACAATCTGGAAATGCCCCTGTGCCTTTTGTCTATGCGTCAGCTGTGCAGCCAGGCAGCCAAATGTATGTTGGCTGGGAGAAAGAGCAGCAGGAGCCCTTTTGATTCTCCCTTTGGCTGTTGACCAAAGGCCTGGGAAGGGTTGCACCAGTCTTTGAAGAAGCTGCTCCTGAAGATGCACTTGAAAGGGCTCAGAAGGCGTTAGCTGGTGGATTATTGGGGGGAAATAAAAGTAGTCCTTTGCAGCACCTGTGGATATTTTCTCTTGCTTTCATTTCTCACTGACATGCCTCAGGAGGAGAACCAGGGCTTCTGGTTTGCCGTCTCCTCCTGTCTGGGAGGAAGTTCCAGTGGCTACTGATAGGAGGATGGAAGGAATCAAGGGGGAGACAGAGACAGCAGAGCTCCAGGACTTCTTCCACAGCAGGAGTGCTGACCTCATCCACAGGAGCTCTCAATGCTGCCTTTGAAACTTTTCAAAGGCCCTGAGTTGAGAAGATCAGGCTCAGCAGGAGGCAAACTGAGAAATTGGCCTAGGGGCCCATGTTAAGATCTATGCCATTGTCTTTCCCAAAGGCTGCCTGAAAGACAGCATGATACAGGAAGGCTACAATTCTATGGGAATTTACCTGGGAATAAATCCTACTGCATGCCGTGAAACTTACTTCGGACTAAATATGCCTGGGCTATATATACTACTTTCTATATTTATCTGAGGAGTTTTAATATTCTAGTCTTCAAATTTTATGCATTCAGTTTAAGAGCTTGGGAGGAAATGAGATACGTCTTTCAAAGGCAAATCATGCATTTCAGCATAGGAATAAGAGAAGAAAACATTCCAATGATGACACTTGCCAAGGGGACGATCCTTCGATCAATTCCAAAATACGGGCAATTGAAATTGTCTTTAAGGCTGCATACATTTTACAAAGGTTTACTCCTCTGTGGTTCTGAAGCCATTATGATAGCAACCGGAAGGCGTTAAGCAAAATCTGTTCAGGTTTGTGGGCAGAGGGATTTTTACAACCCAATTCTGCAGCTCGGCTCACCATGTATCTAATGCTGGAAAGGAGCAGACTGAAGGTCTCCTTGGGTTAAGAGGACATTTGTTTCCTTACCCCATGTACTGCCTGATCCTACACAATGCACCAGGGAATATCCTCTAAAATTGAGTATAATTTTAATCTGTGAAACTCCTTGCCACAGGAGGTGGTAATGGCATCTGGTCTGGGTGCTTTCAAAATGGGCTTCTCAAGGAAAGATCCATCGCAGGCTACAGGCCATGATGGGTATGTGAAGAAGCTTCCTGGTTTTAGATGTAGGCTACCTCAAAATACAAGATGTGAGCAGCAATGGGATGCAGGCATCTTGTTGTCTTGTGTGCTCCCTGAGGCATCTGGTGGGCCACTGTGAGATACAGGAAGCTTGACTAGATGGGCCCTTGGCCTGATCCAGCAGGGCTCTTCTTAGGTTCTTAATGGGAATACTTGAATCTGCGCCTACCAAATGGCCTGCACTATTCAGAGAAACACCCTATTGGTCATTAAGATCCAAAAAGGGGGCTAGGATTCAACATGTGTCAGACTAATTAGGCTGGGGAGGAATTGAATTATGCTTTCACTCTCAGGGTCCCAGGAAGACCCTGACACTCTTGATTATTCCAGTAGCTCCACTTACTCCTATCCAACTCTTATCCATAGTGTATGCCTAGCTGTCACTTCTGATGTGTGACAGCCCTTTAGGGCCATGGTGAGGTGGAAAACACACACAGGGTTGGTTCCTGTGATAAGGAATGTTTTGCCCGTGGATAGATTTAGCATGTGGCTTGGCTGCCATCCCTGCTCCTCTCTTACTTATTCGTGCCACTTCTAAAATAAGCGTTTTGGTCCACCAACTGAAGAATAAAAAGACTGTTTTGCTCTGAAAGGAACAGCATATGCTCAGGAGCCAAACACTTTTTCAAAAAAAGGTTGCTAAAGGGCAGAGAAAAGAAGAGGGCAGTAACAGAGAAAGAGTCCACGACTCATAGTGTGTAATAATATTTATCTGTTCATTCTCTTTCTGTCCTACCTTTTTGCCAGTAGGCACCCAAGGCAGCTCACCGCCTAGACCAGTGGTATTCAAACTTTCTAGACCGGGACCCACTTTTTAGAATGGCAGTCATGTTGGGGCCCACCAGAAGTGATGTCATTCACCTGGAAGTGATGTGCCAGGAAGTGACATCATCAAGCAGGAAGTGCTGTCACTGTAACATAATAAAATGACACTCCTGGAATGCAAATTGGCATTCTTGGACTGTAGCAATTGAACAACCAGGAAACATCCCTGACAGAAAGCAAGATGAGAATAAAATATGATGTAAAAACACTGAACTAAAAACAAAATTTTAAAAAACCCTCACTTGAAAATTCAAACTGTTAACACTCACAAAAGGGATATAGCAAGAGTAAGGTCTGCGAGCTTCCAAGATGGCTGCTCCCAGCTTTCCAAGACCCACCTGACATCAGAAAGTGACCCACCAAGTGGGTCCCAACCCACAGTTTGAGTAACACTGGCCTAGACGCTTCACTGCATGCAAAAGTAACCAACCAAGTAAGAAAAAGACATGTAAGAAAAAGAGCAGATAAGAGGATCATGAGTAACAAATCGCCAGTCCACATCCATTCAGCGTTTTGGTGCAACAAAAAGATATTCGTTGCTTCCTGAAAATGCCGTTTTGGTCAGATCATGTGGGGCTTGGCCAAGAAAGGGGGTGCAACGTGGGAGAAGAAGACGCTTAGCTCCACAGTACGCTTGCTTCTGATCAAGAAGGCGCAAGAAGCAAGGCTCCCGCTGGATAGCTGAAGGGCAGTCCAATCCTTTCCAATCTCCCTTCATGACCTCTGCTGCATCCTATGGGGCTTGTTGAAAATACTGTTGGGCTCGTTGAGGTAAGTGGACATGACCTGCACCTGTTAAATCACTGACGCAAGTTTGCATTGCTTCGTGTTGGTGAATCTGGCCCAGGAAAGGGGGTAGGACACAGCATTCACCTCTGCCGCCAATCCATCCTTCCGGGCAGTGCGTGGAAAATGAACACTGACTGAGCACTCTGCACTTCATCAGCAGCTAATTTGCAGCAGCAGAACTCACTTGGGGTGCAATCCTGACATAGCGGTGCCAATGGGGCATGCGCTGCATCCTGCAGTTGGGGGGGGCAGTCATGGAGGCCTCCTCAAGGTACAGGAATGTTTGTTCCCCTACCTCAGAGCTGCACTTCCCTTACCCCAGTGCTAGAAAGTTGGTTAGGATTGCGCCCTTCCACTGCTGTAAACCCTTCCGCTGTAAAGCCCAAACCTGGAGTTGATCGGGCTTTACTGTGGAAGTGTTTACAGCAGCGGAAGGGCGCAATCCTAACCAACTTTCCAGCAATGGACACAATGCCCAGCTGCCACTCTTTGATACTTTGCTATTGTGGGAAAGGACACAGAGCATCTCCCTGCATAGGGTACAACTGCATCATGGCAGCCCCATCTCTTGCCAGTACCATCTCCCAGACATACGCATACTTTAGTTTGAGCCTCACCAGCCATGCTAGGAACTGCTTTGGGGCAATGCTTTCAAAAACAGTTCGTAGCCCTGAGTGCTATGCCATGCAGCGCAATTTTTTTTCCCCACCAGTGCATCCTCCTCTGTGACTTCTAAGTTTTCCCAGAGAAGAAGGTGCTGGTGGCAGCCACTTGGTGATCTGGCTGCTGCCCCCATTCTTCTGTGGAGGTTGCCACTTGAAAGGAGTGCCCCTTCAAGGTGAAGCCACCACAGGAGAAGGAATGGGGATGAGAGCCGGATGGAGAAGTGGCCACCGTGAGCATCTCCTCCTTTGGGCAACCCTAGCAGTGACATCACTATGTCATGTGACAACCTGGCATTGTGATGTCACTGCCTCGGGTATCAGAGCCATTAGATACAGCTCTGGAGCAGTGATTTGCAACTTCTTCCATCTCACAGCACACTGGCAAAGCACTAAAATGGTTAAGGCACACCATCAGCTTTTTGACAATTGACAAGGCACACTGTGCTGCCAGTGGTTCATATACCCCCAATGGTCTCATAACAAATGACTCTCTCCTAAATTCCCACGGCACACCTGGGGACCATTCAAGGCACGCCCATGTGCTGCGACACAGTGGCGGAAAAGCGCTGCTCTGGAGGGACTGCAACATTTGCTGAGCCCCATAATAGCAGAGTCGCAATGGCCAACAATCTGGGTTTCATCTTAAGGAAAGAACCCAGCAGAACTTCAAAGAATAGGACTTTATGTTCTCTGGGCAGCTGCGTGCTGTTCTTTGGACTGAATTCTGCATCCCAGCCATTGGGATGGGAATTCTTTTCCACCTCAACTGGGGGGGGGGTGAGAATTCGTCCAGCCAGTTGGCCTCATGAACTGTTTTCCATAAAATTGGGGATCATCTTTGCCACAGAGTAAAGAAGAGCCATAAACGTGGAGAAAGATTGATGAGGGGGGAATGCTGGAGAGATGCAACCTGTACCATGAAATAACTCTGCATTTTCAATTATTCCCTTGCATAAACATGCCACGACAGGGAAGCAAGTCAGGCTGCCGCATCAAAGAGAATGTGGAATGTGACTTTGCTTTCCTTGGTGAGATACCATCTCAAGAAGCCCCCAGACTGTCTTCAGCTATCAAGAAAATAAACATATATTTTAAATAAAAGCTTCAACTCTGCTCGGAGAATGTGGCTTCGGGAAAGACTTTTTTTTCCACAGTCAGTCATTGCTGCCAATGTCTTTTTCAGGCTCTCCAAGGAACGGAGAGGAAACTTGAAAAGAGGAATATTTCACCCACTGCCAAAATCAGAAGCAGACAGGGATGTGGCTAAGCAGCATCTGTGGCAATAGGACAGGCTGGTTGTGAAAGTGAGAGGGCTCTAGCCCACTCCATTGTCAGAGTGGCCTCCAGCAAAACTCAGTGAAGACCAAAGAGATCAGTTGTTTGGCCAGAACTGAAGATGCCTGCAATCACATCCTCATTCAGCCATGAAAGTCAGAGGTTGAGTCGGGATCAGTATCTATTTCTCAGCCTAACAGGGCTGTTGGGAGGCTTAAATGCCTTACAATGGGACCTCGGTATCCACTGATTTGGTATCCACCGACCTCATTCACCATTGATAGCAGAGTCCACCTTTAAACGCCTTGTAACAAGGCAAAAAGTGCCAAAATTCCATTTCCTACGTTCCATTAGATTCCATTATTCACCCCATCTAGTGGCTGAATATGAAATAGCATCTATACCAATGCATTCTAGGGCAAAAATGAAGGAGTAAGAAACCTGGAAGTGGGTTTTTAAAGGTATTTTTCCATTGATTTCAGTATCCACTGATTTTTTTATCCACTGGGGGTTCCAGAACAGAACCCTAGTGTATAACATTACCTGTAATTCCAACATGTATTGCCCTACAATTTATTCCCATACATGGGGCAAGATTCTGTTGTTCCAATGGGTCTTCTTGAAACTCAATCAATCAATCAATCACTAGTATTTATATACCGCTTTTCAACACAAAGTTCACAAAGCGGTTTACAGGCAAATAATAACATTAAATTTATGAAACTGCATCAGCCATGTTGCTTGTTCATGTCCGAGGAGAGTAAGGGAGAGGGAACAGGGGTCCTGGTGCAGCCACATATCTGCTGCTTAGGATTGAACCCTTTGTTACTTTTTGGTCAATCTTAATAAAAGGATGCTTCTAATTTGGATTAGTCAAATAGTCTAACACAGTCAAAGTGATGGTTTTCCCAGTAGCAATGTATGGCTGTGAGAGCTGGACCACAAGAAAAGCAGAGTGCCAAAGAATAGATGCTTTTGAATTATGGTGTTGGAGAAGACTCTTGAGAGTCCCCTGGACTGCAAGGAGATCCAATCCGTCAATCTTCTAGGAAGTCAAGCCTGATTGCTCCCTGAAAGGACAAATCCTGAAGCTGAAGCTCCAATACTTTGGCCACCTCATGAGAAGAGAGGACTCTTTAGAAAAGACCCTCATGCTGGGAAAGATCGAAGGCAGAAGGAGAAGGGGGCGGCAGAGGATGAGATGGTTAGATAGTGTCACTGAAGCAATGAACATGAAATTGGGAGAACTCCGGAAGCTGGTGGAGGACAGGGAGGCCTGGTGTGCTGTGGTCCATGGGGTCGCGAAGAGTCGGACAAAACTTAGCGACTGAATAACAACAATTTGGATTGTGTGTTTCTATTTCTGTTTTGTTTTAGCATCCCCTAAGTTTTAAAACCATTTTGCTCTGTGACATAGAGGGAGCATGTTGAAACATATGCTTCTCTTGTTGTAACATAGCAAGACAAGTCCCTGTTTTCTCTCATGAAGTGAGCTGTATGTTTTGAGGGTTCCTGTTATGTGTACAGTTCTTCCTTTGCAACAAACAATAGAGTCGTCTTAAAAAAAGATATTTTTTACAACTGCATGAGCCCAACCATAAACTTTTATGATAGGGCTCCTGTTTTATTGCCAAAGAGATCGTGAACTCCAGAAGAAAGGGAATGAAAAAAAGACAGAATGGCTCCTGGGCATTAGTAATGAGATACAGTCAGTCTCTCTCTTCCTGTTTCTGAAGCAAAATTCAGCTTCAATTGGCAGGGTGAACCAAAGTTAGATGCCAGGCACTGGAGTGATTTCCCCTGGTCGAGAGAGCTGGTTGAGTTATCCAGGATAAATAATTCAAGGCAGGAACAACATAGGACAGTGATTCCGAAATTGTGAGTCGGGACCCACCGGTGGGTGGTGAGACCATTTCAGGTGGGTCCCGAAGTGCCTAGAGTAGCCGTATTGAAAATATGGGAAGATAGGATGCTGGAAAGGGGGAGGGCTGGGAGGCCGTTTTGCTTGGGTCAAGGTAGTAAATAGACTTTTATCTTTCTGATTCACGTTGCTATTGGCAAACGACTGAGAAATCATCCAACTGATTGCTGCAGTTGGAAAGGAAAGCAGCAAGCGCTGGAGTCACAATGGCGGCACTTCCAGCCATGACATCACTTCCAGTGGGTCCCGGACAGACTGCCATTCTAAAAACTGGGTTCTGGTGCTCAAATGTTGGAGGACCACTGACATAGGATACGGTTTATCACCAAGTACACATCCAGTGTACTACTCCAAATATCACAGCCACAGATTTTTTTTAAAAAAAATCTTGACTCATGGGAATACATCACTAAGGGCGCAATCCTAAGCAGTGCCAGACTGGTGAGGCTGATGAGCCAGCGCCATATCCTAGCGCTGCTTAGGACAGGCTGGAGCCTCCCCACGGCAAGGGAGCATTCGCTCTTTTACCGGAGGGGAGGCTCCAGCCTACCCTATGGCCTCCTCGGATCTGTGCTTGCTAAATAGCGGGCGCAGATCTGAGGAGACCGTGCGGCCTCGATATGGGGCCGCATGGACAACGGGCCTAGGATTCGGCCTTATGGCTGAATCTGGGGTTCGCCCATGTCCCAACCTCGTCCCGCCCACATTCCTCCCCCCTCCCACTAATCCCAGGCCTGCCACGTCATGGCGCCTCCCTCACGCCGGCCAGCTTTGGGCGCAATGGGACTGGCGCTACCTGCTAAGGTCCCATTGCCTTAGCGCCAATGCAGGGGTGCCGATCGGCGCTCCCACAGCAGCGCTAAGGGTGCAGTGGCGACGCAACCCCCTATAGGATTGCGCTGCGCAGGGCATAGGATTGCGCTGTGAGTTACAGCAGTGCCCACATTAGAGTAGCCTACTAGTCAAGTAAGCTCAGGTACCTTCTCGTATGTGTTGTTTTATACAATGCCAAGGATGTCATGCCAAATGTCATCTCCAGCATGCTGTCATTACTGCCCAGAATGGCTGCAAAGATGAGTGGGAGGGGCCACTTACATGGCGCAATTCCGTGCCTACCCTTTTGCACCCCTCTAACTATGCTGCTGAAGAACCTGAATAGTCACCATGTGCGTACAGTGTGCCCATCTGCCCCAGCTTACACTGGGAAGGGTGATTATATAAGGCGGATTCTTCTCTCCTTTCTGCAATGTGCCACCACTGTAAGCCATTTCCAGGCAGGCATATAGGGCTAAGCAGGGAATTCTATACAGTCCGTTGCCAGATAAATTATTTGTGCATGCTCTTTTCCATTATTCAGTTAGCGCTTTTACAAGTGCTGCTGCGATCATTACAACGACCAGCACAAATGGCTTCAACTCTATGTTTTGACGGAGTTCAAAATCTGAGCAGGCTGGTATTAAGGTCCAGACTAGGCTGGGTATCATATCCTGATCGCTCTGCCTAATCCACCTGAAATAGAAGTCGGAAGCACTGTCACCAAGATGATGGAGGGATGTTTTGCATTGCTGTTATCAGCTGTGAGCATAATAGGAGGATTTGCTTTCCAGGCATCTTGGTGTGCCTCACCAGGACTAACAGCCCAATCCTTCTTAAATCCCCGGGAAGCAATGCAGCGGCCAGAGGCAGATCTAAGGGAGGGCAAATCTCTAAGTGTTGCAAGAAGCCTTACCCTGTCATGTAAATCCCTCCTCTCCTTTGCTGCTGTAGCCAGTAAGCAACACCAAGATGTTGCTTTTCCCTGTGAGGATTGGCTAGAACAGTGCAGGAGAGGAGTGATTTCCACTGCAAGGTAAGGCTTCTTGCAAAACTTAGAGATTTGCCCTCCCTCTGGCAGCGGCACTGATGTTGCTTAAACTGTGTCCCATGGAGGATTTTTAGATCCTGGAAGCCTCTTCAGGGAATGGGACGTTTGTTCCTTGCCCTGGGGTAGGTCCCAGCAGCTGCTATGGGGCAACTTGGATGTGTGGCAGCTCAGTCACTGTCACAAGCCTGCGTTTATTCATGAAAGCAGATCAAGCCCAGGAAAGGGCTCTGGATTTGGCCACTGATCCCACCCCGACCCAGGCCTGGTCCTCCCACTTCTCCATCCCTTCACTGCCCCATTTTGCCCACCCCTCCCCTGTTTTGCCCTCCTCACATACAATACCCTCCCCTCCTCCATCCATCTCCCCTGCGCTGGCTCACCTCCAGTGGGTATCTGTCATCCATCAGTGCACAGAACTGGCATTTGTGATGGCCGTAAAGGAGGTTACACACATTCTTGCTGGCATAACCTTTAATAGGATTCATTTTCAAGAGGTCCCAATTATTCCACTCTGGTTATTGGACTGTTTCAGACAAGGCTTTAAAAAATTATGCCTGTCCCATCTTGCTCGCTGCTTTCATTTCTAGCCCATTCTATCTTCCAACTTCCTACATCCTTGAACCATTCTGATCCTGGGTCAGTTCAAATGATACTTCTTCACCCAAACCAGTGCCAGAAGTTAAAAGATGCATGTGCTCTGGAGTGCACCCAGTCCTGGCCTCTCCCTTTTTATCTGGGAGAAATTAGGGCTTTTCCTGTAATTGGGTGGTATACATGGCAAATAAATGTGTCGTTCACACTTGATAAGTTGCCAAAAATGTAAAAAGGTGATTCAGGTGAGCTGCCTCCTCCCCCCGTGCAATTACATAAAAGGAAAAAAAAACACAATTCCCTGGACAGGATGGCAGACCAAGAACATGCACATCAGACAGTTTGGTAATCAAGTACCGCCTGACCCAGTTCTTTAGAGATTGAAGTACTGCATATACTCATGTAAAAGTCAATCTCATGGATAAGTTGGGGCCAAGTTTTAAGCAAAAAATAATTGAATTTGCTATGACCCATGGATAAGTCGAGGGTAAAATGGGTTTTTTTGTTGTTTATGAAATTCTTTGAAAATGATTTGATTGTTCTGAGGCAGCAACAGACAGCAAACCCCAAAACCGGAGCTCTTTCCCTGTCTTCTGAAGCAGCACAGACTACATGAACTTGAGCAAGTGACAAGGTGCATTCTACCTTCCCTTTGTCTGCAGGAAAGATGAGGTGAGTCATAGGAGCTCTGCTGAAGGCACAGGTACAAGCTCTGCGGCTACCTTACCTCCCACCCTCAAAATGCAGCCATAACTTTCAAGCGCATTCTCTGTCTGAATGAAACAAAGGAAATCAAAAACAAATTGCTCCCACATCTTGGTGAGAGAAACATTGTCTTGATTTGATGCTCATAGCTTAGAAGCCAGTGTTTCCAACGGGTACATGCAAATCTAAGCAAGAGGTAAAAGGGAACCCCTGGAATACTAATGAATTGAGCTTGTTTACAGAAATGATATCACATGGAATGCAATCACATTTTCATTACAGGGCCCCTTTCACCCTTTGGCTCTTTGAGGCAGTCCCTATTTAATTTTGAAATTGATTAGTTAATGAGGTGATAGAATCAATTACCAACCCAGGGAGAAGCATGAAAAGGTTTCCAGCTAATCTCTTCCCGGCACAGTTCCCATCCTCTTGGTTTATGCAATTCCCAGCACAACCATGGAAGCTTCCTAGACCAGGGACTCTCAGTTGTATGGTGGTCCTTGTCTGGGTCTAGGAACTGGTGAAGGTGGCTTATGAGCAGTGGCTTGTGGCTGCCACCAATCCACAGATACAAAGTGGAACTTAGCAGCCCAATCCTAGCAGCAGCAATAAGGGTGCAATCCTAACCTGGAGTTAGGCCGGCACAGTTAGACCAGCAAAATTTGGCTGGCACAAGGGCAACCGTAAAGTGCGTTTGGACCACTCTTGGAGTTAGGAAGGATGGCACACATCTGTGTGTTGGCCTCTCTGACTCTGAGAGTGCTCCAAACATACTTTAGGATGCCCCTTGTGCCAGCTAAACTTTGCTGGCCTAACTGTGCCAGCCTAACTCCAAGTTAGGATTGTGCCCCCAAAGTAAGAATAAAGGCGGTCAGCCCCCTGATCCGTGGATAATTGAAACTGTGGATATAGGATCCATGGTTAGGGAAGACCACCTGTACTGTCAGAAAAGAATGGTGAGGTTGAGGATCCAGAACAGTGTAGAAAAACTGTCCATGATGGAAGAAAGGTGAACTGTAACTATAATAAACAATGTTTCCCAGACTGCTGAACTGCTGAATATGTTTTTAATCTTAACTAACGCAAAATCTGGTGGCAGCAAGTGTTGCATAGAACTGAGACATTTCGCTAGTCTTGTAGACGTTCTTTGGTCTTCGCTTAAAATTCCTTAGACTTTTTTCCTGAGGAAATAGCCCCAAATTCACTTTGAACCGCTGAAGAAATGTCAGGAGCAGCCCCATTTCCGACACTGAACTGGGGAGACATGGTATGAAAGGCCCTGTATCAAGGCCCCTTGGTGAACCTACAGTCCACGCCAAAAGGGACTGACTCAGATGGAAGCAATGGCATCAAACACAGGCCAACCACCCAGACTACTTGGCCCTATGGAGGAACCACCATGTAGCAGGACACAAGGGCCGAGGAAGGGTGAGGCCATGGAGGGCTTTGAAGGTAAGGACCAGGAGCTTGTGTTGGATCTAGAAGCAGACAGGAAGCCAATGGAGGAATGTAAAGAGGAGCACAACATTATCAGATCATGATGGAAGGAGGGCTTAGGTGAGCTAACAGAAGACCAGAAAGGGAAAATTTTTAGCGGTCAAGGTGAAAGGGACTGACTCAGATGGAAGCAATGGCATCCAACACAGGCCAACCACCCAGACTACCTGGCCCCATGGAGGAACCACCCCAAGGATGCACATGGAAGCAGCACAGCTCTGTCCCCAGGCAAGATAAGTCCAAGGACTACATAAAAGACCGAAATAACTTCTCTTTATTCTCCACACCTCCTGCACACAGCAAGCATCAAAGTAACTCTCCACACAAAAGGACGGGTAAAAGAACTTCTCATCCAGTCCTCCAGTCCCTCCCAAGATCAGTCCGGCATTGTCTGCTGAAAAAAAAAAATAGAGCTGATTGAATTGGGAAAGATGGAGAAGCCAGCATCTTAGATTACAAGGAGCTTCAACACAGCCTTATCGCTCAGTTAGCTGCCCTCTAGGCCCCATTTGAATTAGGCTTTCAGAAACCCAATGCCTCGACATGGCAACTCGACAGGGCTGGCCTGTTCTGTATTGTTCGGCTATCTCTTTCCATTAACGTGAGTGTCATTCTGCCTATTTGGCGGCTCAGATCGGCATTGTGCAGGGGGCAGGAAGCAACACCCTCCTCTCTGTAGTCCATTTACGTCTCTCGCCGGTAAATTTGGGATGGTGACAGAATAAAGAGGATCGACGCGCATCTCTGTATTTGTGCACAATGCTGTAAGAATGGCTGTGAAACAGCGGTAAGAGAGCTTTGTCCCTGGACCTGAACCCGCAGCTCTGTCAATCTGAAATCTCTGCTTGGATAATTCATCATCGTATCAAACACATTGTGTATAAAACAGAACTGATCACCTTCTCCCCCAAGTCCTCCACTCCTTGTCCACCCTTTCCATTGACAATGTCACCATTCGCCCTGCCTGAAGACATTGGCATGATCTTGGACTCCTCCCTCCCTTCTTTCACCTGTTCACTCCATCATCCAATCATCTTCATCACAGCATTACAAAAATATCTCCATCTTCTTTATACCCTCAGCATGTCCTGGTTTTCTTTCACC
The DNA here is from genome assembly GCA_029204185.1 of Lerista edwardsae. Classification (NCBI taxonomy): domain Eukaryota; kingdom Metazoa; phylum Chordata; class Lepidosauria; order Squamata; family Scincidae; genus Lerista; species Lerista edwardsae. Next base: position 6,542,579 of record JAJKFI010000051.1, on the reverse strand, counting down.
TTGACCGCTAAAAATTTTCCCTTTCTGGTCTTCTGTTAGCTCACCTAAGCCCTCCTTCCATCATGATCTGATAATGTTGTGCTCCTCTTTACATTCCTCCATTGGCTTCCTGTCTGCTTCTAGATCCAACACAAGCTCCTGGTCCTTACCTTCAAAGCCCTCCATGGCCTCATCCTTCGTCGGCCCTTGTGTCCTACTACATGGTGGTTCCTCCATAGGGCCAAGTAGTCTGGATGGTTGGCCTGTGTTGGATGCCATTGCTTCCATCTGAGTCAGTTCCTTTTGGCGCGGACTGTAGGTTCACCAAGGGGCCTTGACCTTTGCTTCTCTGTCTCAACTAACCTCAGCTTCACAAAGGCCTCCTGCTCCCCTCCCCATGTGCTACCCCTTACACCTAGAACTTTCTCTTCAATCACCTGAGGGATGCCATGTTTCTTACTTACTTCAAGTCCCTCCTCCAAACCTACTGTTCGTACCCCACTGGTTCTGAAAGTTTTCAGAGAACTCTAGGGAAAAGCTCTCTGAAATCTTAGGACATCCTAGCTAACTTCACATGCTTCCCTGCTAGGATTCCACTGTCTTCAGCCACCATCCAGATGATTTACCTCTTCCTGAATGTTCCCTCCCCTCCCCAAGACATCACAGAAGCAGATCTTTGGATATTGAACTTTGGCTGGGCTTCCAGGTCTCTACTAAATGCAGGGATTTTTGCACAGGGAACGACTTCTTAGGGTCAAACCCTCTCCAATTTTCCAGCACTGGTGCAGCCATGTCAATGGGGCATGCGCTGTATCCTGCAAGGAGGGGGAGAAACCATGGAGACCTCCTTCAGGTAAAGGAACATTTGTTCCCTGTCTTCAGGGCTTCATTGGGCTGCACTGATGCTGGAAATGATTGGGCCCTGAGCCAGGATTTGGGGTCTCGGAAAAGTCCAAGGTGAACCCCCTCCCTGTGCCCACAGCTGGAACGTACGTTTTGTGGAAGGAGAAAGGGGAAGCGACACCTCCGAAGGAATTGAGCTTGTGCATAGCCAAAGTTCAACGGGATTTCAGATCAAACAGTAAAACGCTTGTTACTTCCAATGCTCAGCAATGTATGTCACAGAACTAGAGGTGATGATCCAAACTGGGAACCAAGAAAGAGGAGGAACAAATGATGGCTGGTGCTGGGCACAGGGAAAATGACACTTCCCCAATTTGGATGACATGAAGCCCAGATATCAAAACTCCCACTCCTTTGCGCATCTATTTCATTTTTTTAAAATCTTAACAGTTTCTCACATCAAATCTGCAGGCTGACAAGTGGAGACAAAGCCTTTCACAAGAATCCCTTTTGCTTTAACAATGCCTGGTTCCTTTCAAACAACGCCATGTTCCAGACTCCAGTGGAATCTGACAGGTTGTAACCACTGAGATTCGACAGATCCTTCCAGGGGAAGGGTTGCGATATAAATATCCAGCAACCTCAGAATTCTCTTTCATATCAGCCCAGTACACTTTGAAAGAATTCGGCGAAGAGTCACGGTCCAATCCTACTTAGTCCTAGTGTGAGGGGAACAAGCGTTCCGCTTGAGTAGGTTGCTGCAAAGCAGCCGTAAAGTGCTTTGTGGCAGCACTTACAGCTGGTGCACCAGTGGGAAGGTCAGAGCCTTCACATACACCTTGGTGGATGCTGGGAGGCCCGCCAGAGCAGGTAAGCACACTGCAAGGGGTGGAACAGGGCAGGGAATGGGCGGAATGGAGATGGGGGATTGGTGGATCGGGCCCAGAGGGGAGTCAGGCTTGGTGTTGCCAGTGCATGCGGCTTCCAAATCACCTTCCTGGCTTGATCTGCCTGCACAGAGTAACACGGACTTGTGCCAGTGAGATTGCTGGCACAGGTCCGTGTTTTCCCATCGCAGTTGCTGGTGCTTATCCCAAGGAGACCTCCAGCAGCCTACAGTTCTCCATGCAGCAGAAGCCAAGCTGGCACTGTTCCATCACCATGCAAGGATTTGGGTAGGGCTGGGCTGCCAGAGTGAAGAATTCTTATGGAATGTTACCTCAGAGGCAGATCTAAGGGAGGGCAAAGCTCTAAGTTTTGCAAGAAGCCTTACCTTGCAGTGGAAATCACTCCTCTCCTGCACCGTTTTAGCCAATCCTTACAGGGAAAAGCAACATCTTGGCGTTGCTTACTGGCTACTGCAGCAAGGGAGAGGAGGGATTTACAGGTTAAGGCCTCTTGCAACACTTAGAGCTTTGCCCTCCCTGTAGATCCGCCTCTGCGTTACCTGAAGTGAAAATGAGAAGATGTTGCATCAGATGTGGAAGGGCAGAATGACATCCCTGCCACAACCCCCCCTCCCCTGAAGAGTCTCTTCTTGCATGGGTACCTCAGGGGCTCACTGGGAAAGCTGAATGAACTTCTAGGAAATGATCTACTTTAAGGTAACCCTATGAATCAACACCAGCCACAACAGGTAGATGATCCCTTATTTGGACATTCGAAGTCCAGACATTTTGGTCCAAGACTGTTTCTGTAGAAAGACAGTCTTATGTTCATTCCCACATTGAGAGCGCAATCCTAACCTACATTCCAGCACTGACACAGTTGTGCCAATGGGGCATGTGCTGCATCCTGCAGTGGAGTAGTAGTCAAGGAGGCCTCCTCAAGGTAAGGGAATGCTTACCTCGGAGCTCCATTGCCCTTTCCCTGGTGATGGAAAGTTGGTTAGGATTGTGCACACAGGCTGTAAGTTCTATTTGCTGCTCTGTGGTACATTGCCTATACAGACATGGCTGAAAAATGTCAAAGAGGCCAGCAACACCCAGATGGGTAACAGTGAAAAAAGCAAAGCAAACATTTCTCATTATATTTATGCCAATATTCCGAAATCCAGAAAAATCCAAAACCTGGACACTTTCCCATCCCAAGCAGTCCAGATAAGGGATCCTCAACCTGGACTAACTGTGTTAAAGTGCAGGGGGACTCTTCTTATATAAGGGTATGGAGTGACCACTCTGCCAACTTCTAAGCTCCGTCTGCCTCAAGATCCCTAGAGGGCTAGGAAATTGTCTCAGTCACTCGATGAACAGGACCAAAGCGTTAATGGGGAGTGAGATAAGGTTAGCCCGAATCCCCACTGTGCAGAACAGAGCAGTGTAATTAACCAAGTCAGTTTTATTTTAACAAAGCACACCGAACGCAGAGCTGTCGTCAAAAAATTAAATAGAGGAAACGTTGATATTAACTTCTAACACTTGCCCTGGCTGTTAAAATACGTAAGTAGATAAAATCTTGCAGGACATATAAGACCCAAAGTATCAGGCAGTGGGTTTGGCTGTCAGCCTAATCCTATAGGAAGTGGAACTCCTGGTCTGTTGCCGTAAGTGTCACGGTGTCATTGTATAATAAGTGTCACGGCACTGCTGCCGTGCACTTTGGGGCCACGGGCACAAGTGGCTGGAGGCCCCAAAGTGCATGCAGCAGTGGTTGCCAGGTACTGTGCAGGTAAGTTGGCAACAGGGGCATTTCAAGACGGGGTGGGCGGGCGGGCTGATGTATCCCAGCAGCGGTACTGCACACTGTGATTGTTTCCCCAATTTCCCAGGTTCTTTCCCAATTGGCATAGACTGAAGGAGTCCCATTTGTGGCCAGGCAGCTTATGGAGAGGTAAGTTAAAAAAAAAAAAAGCAGCTAAAAGGCATTAGCCATGAACACTAAGTGGAACCTCTGTTCAGTGGCATTCTTACCATTTTCTTGCCTCCAGGCGGTTCCTGCTGCCTCCACTGCTGCTGCCCCCTGGAGCCCTCTGAAGGCCTCTGCAGCCTCCAGAGGACCATTAAACAGTACAGTACTTTCAGTTTTTGTCAGAAAACCAGAAATATTGTATAAAGGCCTCCTGAAAGCATCAGAAGGTGCTCCAGGAGCTCCAGGTAAGTGGCGGGCAGTCACTGTTGGGGGAGGGGGCAGCAGTCTGCAGTCCTGGCCCTGGGCAGGAAATTGGCCAGGGATGCAACTGCCTCCATTCCACTATTCAGAGGGAGTCTGAGTGTCAGTTGCTGAGGGAGAACATGGAAGTGGACGGTAGCCTTTGTGCCCTGATTATGGGTTTCCTGAAGGCATCTGACTGGCCACCATTAGATACAGGACAGGCTGGACCCTTCATCTGCTTCAACAAGCCCCGCCCCACCCTTTGCTGCTCACCAACCCATTGGGCGCTTTCATTGAACACTCTACTTACGTTCTGCCTTAGAACAGGCGTTTCCCTTTACATTTGCCTTGAATTTTGCTCTGAGTGACATTTCCGTGGCAGTTCTAGGAAGATGATGGTATAGTTCTCCTCATGATGATGTCTCTTTCCTGCCCTTAACAAATTCAGATCCAATTTGAAGCGGACGTAAACTGGCACAACACTGTCTTCCAAATGGGTCAGTGCCTCAAACCCATCAACAATGCCATGCTGCCCATTTGTCTCAGTGAGGACCCTAGAGGCACCGATTGGGTAGAAATGGCCTTCAACATCTCTACTGATGAAGCCAAATAATTTTGTTTCTGAGAAGTGAAGTTTATCTGAGGGTGCGGGGAGGTCTGCAAAGTCGTTAGATCAGTTCTGGATGTCTGGGGATAGAATGGGCATGTTGGCTGCAGGACATCAATGACACCAGAGTAGACCACTGAGGACCTAGGACAGCTTCAGCTAGAAATTGGACTTTGCTGTATTTTGTCTGTACAGATATACAAGGGGACTGCTGACAATTATGATCTCACATTTTTCCCTCTCAGTGTGAAAGGGCATGCTTTGGACAAGATGCTAGCAGATTGTTGGTGATCTATAACTCCAGGAACAAGCTGCAGAACACGGCTTCGTCGACAGAGAATAGGGAGAGCGTGGCCTTCATCATTAACATTTCAGCTTGTTCTCATCACTGACACCACCTGATAGCGACCTTTGTTAAACTGACCTCGACAAACTGCACACTGATCAGAAAAAAGGCAACCTTGGCTAAGTGTGCACCTGCCAAGAAATGCACCTTTTATGGGAGGTCATCCTCCTCATTCAGCTGCATGAAGCAGAGCAGACTCTGTGATATACGGTTAAGGGCAAGCTTGTACAAATGGCTGCCACAAACAGTAAATGGAGCAATAAGCCCCGCCTCCCCCAAATACCAGATGTTGCATTATTGGTGCCAGTGCATTTCAGCCAAGCTTGAGGAGGGAGGGCTGCAATCGGTGCTCCAAAAGAATCCTGTGTTAAGGAAATTGAAAAAGGATCAACCCACCTACTGCCCTCAAGAGTGGTGCTCTTGTGCAAGCCCCTTCATCGCACAGCAAGGATCAGTGCTGGAGCCTGCTGCCTTTTTTGTTTATTTATTTGAAGAATTTCTATCCCCTCTTTCCCATGCCAAAGCAAATGCCCAGGGCAGCTTAAAAGGGCAGGCTAGTTTTTTAAAATATGTTTTTTCCATTTTTCAGTGGGACTTTTTATACAATACTCTGTGATTCACTGAATCCTCAGTCCCAGATGTAGCCTTCACAGTGTGCTTCTCTCCTCTGGCCCTGTGCCATCGAGCTTCAGCAGGCAATCATAAGTCATGCCTGGACAGGTCCTCCTGGTCATACGCTGTTCTTTTGCTGGCTGGCCTTCTCACACAGTCCCACACTGGCTCATCAGCTCCACAGCGACTCCGTTCTGCCACAGCAGGTACAGCAGCTTCTCTCAGCCTGGCATTCCATCTCCCATCAAAAACAAGACCACAGATTCTCCTGCTTAGCTTCAGGCAAAAGCAGCTGCTCAACCATCAGTCCACACCTCCTGCCTCACACTTCCAAAGCCTGCCTGCATTTTTTTTTTATCTGAAGCAGCCTGCCCTGCACTGGTTCAAAAGCAGAGTAGCTGTTTGTTCTTTTTAGAGTTTCTGGCAACGTTCTCCCGAGCTGGATTCAGAGAAGGACTTTGGGGGCTCATAAAAGTCCAGGTTAAACAAAAGGTGACAGTTGACAGCCCAGTTCCTTCTGCAGCACAGATCAAAAGCGAAGCTGGGAAGTGAGGCTCAACTTACCTTCCCCCATTGCTACTGGATTTTTTTTTTTTTAGTTCTTTGGAAAGATTGTTAGTCCTTTGGGAAAAAAGAAAGCATTTTTGCATTTATTTTTACTATGTTAATAATTGTGGTCCCACTGACCCTCCAGAAGGTGCTCATGTCACTGCAGGCCCCATTTGGACACAATGGGATTCACCTCTGAGTAGACAAGCCTAGGATAGTGCTGCCAGTGATTCATAGCTTGCCAGCATTTTGCTCAATTTGCTGTTGAGGCCACTTTCTTGCCTGTTGGATCATTGCTGGCTCAGTTTTCCTTTTCCCACAATGCTTTCAGCCACTGAGCAGAGTAACAGTCCAATCAATATTCATTCTTTTTTTGCAATTATGAATATTAATTACCCAATTTGGGGATTAATGAGGGGGAAATGCAGAAAGCAATTTCAAAAGAGTCTTGCTGCATTTGAGCTACAATTTTCAGAGCCAGTTCTTTCAACATGTTGCAAGGAACATCAAGGTGAGTGAAATGAGTTAAAACAGAAGTGAATATTGTATTTGGATTCTGGTGAATTCAGCAATACAAAAAAAAAATCAGGTATTTTTCATCCAGTTAGGATGGGGGACCAATGTTTTCAAAATGAATTTTCTCCAGAAGTGGAAACTGTTACGGACTGGCTAAGTAGCTATGCTCACTTTTGCTTTAACAATTGCCATTTTGTACCATCTTATACATCTTGTACTAGGTATGCACAGGTATCGATTGGGTTCTGTTCCAAATCTCCCACACACACATTGTGGATACCTGAAACAATGATTACTATGGATGCCTTTTTAAAGATAGGTGGTTTTGCTATAACAAGGTAAAAAAGAGAGAGAGATCTGTTTAATATTCTCCTGTTTTTTTTAAACAGGCATCTCAGTATTCATGGTATCCGCGGATAACTGAAACCATGGATACCGAATCAGTGGGTACCAGGGCATGCCTGCAATGCTTGCCGTCTCCTCTGGAGTTTCCTTCCTTATTTTTCCCTTCTTTGCTTTCTTTAGCAATATGGACCCAGGGATATCATATACTTTTGCTGTCCCTATTGACCTGGAACAATCCCTGGTCTCCTTTCCTGGAATTTCAGTATCTCCATTTTTCTCCCCGTTTTCACCTTGGAGCCATGCCTGTGTTAAAGTGTGCTCAATGTGAGTTGACAGCAGTGTCGTTCTTCAGGGTTCAGCATCAGAGCCTGTAGACGTTGAATCTCCAAGCGGGTAGCTGGATGTACATATAGACTTCTTATGCCACCACCTTCTTCTTAGGGGCCCTCAGGCACGGTGCTCTCCCCTTGAGATCACCCCACTCCATTCCCAACCCCAATGGACTGAGAAAGGACAAAACAGAGCCATCTCCCCTAAAACATGTTCATGGCTACTTGAGAGAGCTGGCTAGGCCGGTGCACAAACATACATTGGCTTGGCAGCGCTGGATCCTGCCCTGATGCAGGTAAGGTTGTGCTGGCCTGGGTAGGCTGGTGAGGTGGGTGGGGGCAGAGGCGTTTCTACAGGGATGGCAAAGCTCTAAGTGTTGCAAGAAGCCTTACCCTGTCATGTAAGTCCCTCCTCTCCCTTGCTGCTGTAGCCAGTAAGCAACGCCAAGATGTTGCTGTTCCCTGTGAGGATTGGCTAAAACGGTGCAGGGGAGGAGTGATTTCCACTGCAAGGTAAGGCTTCTTGCAAAACTTAGAGCTTTGCCATCCCTGTAGAAACGCCACTGGGTGGGGGGAAAGGGGGGTGGAGAGTGTAACAGGGAAAGGGTTAGGGTGTCTGGGGGCAAGAGTAGCGTGACCTGGGAGGTGGATTGGGCCTGGATGGGGGTGGGACTGGCCACAGCAGCACAAACTGGATCCTAACCAGCATTATACCGTAAATCCACTTGGATTTACGCCCACTAAATAATGAGTGCAGATCTGAGTTGCCCCAAGGGCTGGCTGGTGCATGACCCGGGGTAAGGGGAAAAAAAATTCCCTTACTCCAAGTTGCTCTACCTTGCACTGGAACAGGCCAGCATTGTTCCAACACAAGCTATGATTGCGCCCTAAGGCTGCTGTCCTATACACCCTGACCAGGAATAAGTCCCATGGAACTCAGTGGGGTTTACTTCAGAGTAGACATAAATAAGATTGCAGCGTAAGAATCCTACTCCTATTATATGCCTTCACATCTGTGTGCCCAGATTGTGATCCTCTTTGATGGAGCAAAATCTCCTTACAGAATTTTCCTGCTTCCCTTGATGTGACGCACACCCTCTCCTGCGAATTCATTCGTACTGGACTGAGATTGTCAACGATGGGGGGAAATCTGCAATCTGCTCCCAGAAAACAATACAAAACAGACCTATTTTGATGCTGAGCTGTACTTATTGGTGCTTTGTCTGTCAGAACTGAAAGTGCCTTGCTCAGCTAACCCATTGCTATCATTAAACAGGAGTCTTTCTCTCCTTCCTCCAGACCACTAGCAGGTACAGGGCTTGGAAGTTTGCTTGTGCAGCTCTGCGTTTGACTCTGACAGTTGCCATGGCAACCCATCAAACTGTCACGCCATATTTTCCAACATGCCATCACATCACAAACACAGGATAGGCTGCCAGGCACAACATTGATCATATCATGTTGTTTTTTTAAAATTTAGTTTAGTTCCCTCCAACGTCCCTGGAGAGGCTCAGCCTGCAGAATGATGACATACTAATTTACTTCACCAAATTGTGCTCCTGCACCTCTAAAATGAAGGCATAAGAATTGAAGAAGAGCCCCACTGGATCAGGCCAAAGGCCCATCTAATCCACTTCTGTTTTACACAAAAAATAGCTTTTCTTATTTTGGAGGCAGTCTGATACAAGCAATTAAAAAGTCTTTGCCTAGCATCTTAGGGTTTAATTCTAACTTAGAGTTAAGCCAGCACAGTTAGGCCAGCAAAGTTTGGTGGGCACAAGGGACACAACCATAAAGTATGTTTTGACCACGCTTGGAGTCAGAGAGCCCAGCTCACAGATATCCCATCCTCCTTGACTCTGAGAGTGATCCAAATGTGCTTTATGGTGGCCCTTGTTTCCTGGCCTCACTGTGCCAGCCTAACTCCAGGTTAGGATTGCTCTCTGAAGGACATTAGAGTATTGCAATGTCTTGCAACTTCTCTTTCTGGCTCAGCTAGGTGACACCATCTTGGATCATTGAAATAAGATCCAAGATGGCGGTGCCCAAGTCTCACAGATCCAGGATGGTGGGGTCTGGGCAGTAGCGCCGACTTGGGTGTGGCACAGGGGCCAGGGGCCCTCCCAATATTTTGTGGGTGTGGCTGTGCCTCCCCAATATCTGGCCCCCTGCACCCCCTGCAAAGAGCAGAGCCGACCATGAGCATGCAGCGGGGCAGGGGAAGTGGCGGGGGG
>JAJKFI010000051.1:6522242-6533119 GCA_029204185.1 Lerista edwardsae | reverse complement strand
TTTTTTTTTTAAAAAAAAATTAGAAATATACGATTATATCTGTACATTATTTTAATGATAAATCATGCATAATTCCTAACTGCCGCTTCTGGAAATTGATCTGGCATTTTTCCCATTGCAAGACCTCCTGGTGTAAGGAATGCATGAACATCCCACAAGTTGAGCCACTTTGCATGTTTCAAGTGCGTGTCTGCTTTGTTCGCCTGTGCAAACCATCAATTGCTTGCAAAGGTTTGAACATGCCCACAGAAGGTTCAGATGAAAAAGAAACTTAGCAAGCGGCTGATTCGCTTGCAAATATTCATTTTCATTTTGCAAACATTGGAGCAGGGGAGTTCAATATTTCAAGTTCCCCTGGTAGAATGCTGGCAAGCTTTGTGTCTGGTAATGCCCTGTGAAGGAGGACCGCTGAAGCAAAGACCATGCTTGACCTGAATAGCCAGAGTGGACTCTGTCTTAGAATAGAATTTTTATTGGCCATACATGGAATTTCACCATACATGGAATTTTATTTTGGCCCAAAAGCTCTCACATATATCTTAAACTAATAAATAATACCATCCCATTAACAAACCCCCATTAAACTTATCAAATCAAAACCAAAACATCAAGATAATCAGCTATTCAGTAGCCCAATAGCACAGGGGAAAAAAACTGTTCTTGTGCCTGGTTGTTTTAATATACCATGTCCTATAACGATGTCCGGAAGGAAGAAATTCAAACAGATTGCAGGCAGGGTGAGAGCGATCTGCAACAATCCTCTTTGCTCTTTTTCTCATCTGAGCAGTATATAAATCGTCCATAGAGGGCAAGTTGACTCCTATTATTCTTTCTGCAGTTTTGACTGTCCTTTGGAGTCTATTCTTATCCTGTTTAGTCACTGAACCAAACCAGACCGTTATAGAATTAGAAAGAACAGATGCAATGATTCCTCTATAAAACTGAACCAAAAGCTCTTGAGACAGGTTGAATTTCTTAAATCGGCGCAAAAAATACATCCTCTGCTGTGCTTTCTTAATAATGGAACTGATGTTAACCAACCATTTCAAGTCACGGGAGATTATAGTCCCCAGAAATCTGAAGGACTCCACCACTGATACCATACTACCACATATGGTCAGCGGAGATAGAGGTGCGCCTTCTAAAATCTATTACCATCTCCACTGTTTTTAGTGCATTCAGTTCCAGATTGTTGCGTCCACACCACAGAGCAAGCTGCTCAACCTCCCGTCTGTATGCAGATTCAGCGCCATCATGAATAAGACTGATGATTGTTGTATCATCTGCAAACTTCAGAATTTTAACAGAGGGATCCACTGAGGTACAGTCATTCGTGTAAAGAGAAAAAAGCAACGGGGAGAGCACACATCCCTGAGGAGCTCCTGTACTAGTTGTTCGAGAATTGGACATGATTTTCCCCAGCCTCACCCATTGCTTCCTGTCTGTCAAAAAGCTGGTTATCCATTGGCAGACATGAGCAGGTACAGAGAGCTGGATCAGTTTAGAATAAAGAGTAGCTGGAAGAATGGTGTTAAACGCTGAGCTGAAGTCCACAAAAAGGACCCATGCATAGGACTCTGAAGAATCCAGATGTTGCAAGATAAAATGCAGCGCCATATTGACAGTATCGTCCACTGACTTATTTGCTTGATAGGCAAATTGCAAAGGATCCAGTAATGGGTCAGTGATGTCTTTCAAGTAGGCCAGCACTAACCTCTCAAAGATCTTCATCACCACAGATGTCAAAGCAACAGGTCTATAATCATTCAGCTCCTTAATAGAAGCTTTCTTAGGTACCGGAATAATAGAATGTTTAAAACAAGAAGGAACTCTACACAACTCCAATGACAAATTAAAAATCTGGGTTAGAATGGGGACCAGTTGTACAGCACACTTTCAAACAAGAAGTCGTCACCCCATCTGGGCCCGGATCTTTCCCAACTTTTTGTCGTTGGAGAAGGCCTTGCACATCCTTTTCACAGATTGTGCTGGCCACAGGGAACAGTGGTGGAGGAAGCATTTACTGTTACTGCATCGGGGCCCAAATGAGTAGCGGTTAATAATGGATTTTTCTCAAACCTACAATAAAACATATTTAGATCCTCTGCCAACTAATGGCTCTCCTCCACTGAGGAGAAGATTTTCTATAGCCAGTAATGTTCCTTAATTTACTCCACACAGGGCAGGATCATTGGTTGAGACGTGGTTTTTCAATTTTCCACAATAATTCCTTTTTGCTCCCTTGATCTCTCTGGTCAATGTGTTCCTGGCATTATTATACAAAATCCTATCCCCATTCCTGTTAGCCACCTCCGTAGCATGACAAAGTTAAGTTTTGCTGTAAACCAAGGTTTGTTATTATTATAAATATGTAGAGTCTTCGTAGGCACACACTAGTCTTCACAGAAACTGATATAAGATGTCACAGTATCAGTAAGTTCATCAAAATCTGTAGAGGCAGCTTCAAAACTACTTCAATCGGTATAGTCAAAGGAAGCCTGCAGCTTTAATTTTGCCTCCTCAGCCTATCTCTTTACTGTTCTAACCCTAGGCTTTGCCATTTTAAGTTTCTGCCTGTAAGTTGGAATAAGAAAAATCATGCAGTGATCTGACAGACCAAGGGCTGCAACTAGGGACGGAACAATAAGCACCTTTTAGTGTGGTGTAACAATGATCTAATATATCCTTGTCCCTAGTGGAGCAGCTGACACACTGTATCTGGGCAATACATGAGTCAGATCTGCCCTATTGAAGTCCCCTAATACAATAAGTAAGGATGTATCCTTTCCATTTGAGTTATCAGATCAGCCAGATTCTGTACTGCTTGACTACTACAAGTCTGAGGAGGTGTCTAAAAAGGAGATGTCTAAAAAGGTAAGAAACTCTTCTGAGAAACGTTAGAGGAATTTCCCTCTGAAACTCCAATGGGCTCCATGGAACTGTGCCCAGTTAATATGGAACGTCTTTGTTGTGCCATTTCCAAAAGCACCTGGGACTCTCCCCCACATCATCACAGTCCGTATTGTTCTACAAAGTAAACCATCCCACAAGATGCTGGCCTTGCAGGGAGCGGGGTGGGGGAGAGAAATAGGTGCCCCACACTAACAGGTGAATAAACCCAAGCAGCCTTTGCTTTAGTGCTAGAGGTGGGAGAAAAAGGTGATTGTTGGTGCTATCGGGCCAGTGGGGCCTGCCCTTGCATTAGGGCGTAGCAAGAGGTAACTTCAGGGATAGGTAAGGGGGAGGGGGTTCCTTCACCCACTGGTCCTCCTCCCTTCCAGCAGCCTTGTTTGGGTTCACTGGCTGGCCAGTCTTCTGGATAGGGTTGGGCTTTCACTTGCTTCCATGGCTCCTCTTCTTCCTACTCCCACTCTGTGGATTAGAAAAGGAGGAAGGGGATAGAGCAGAAGTGGGAGGAGAAGAGTGGTGGGCTAGAGCATCTCTGACACTCTAGGCCACCACTCTGCTCTCATCGCTCTCCTGCTCCATTCCTCTCTGTTTTTTTTTAACCAATTCAGGGTGTAGGAGGAACAGAAACTAGTATATCATCAGCTAAGAAGGGCAACATTTAGCCTGCCTCTGCTAGTTGTTCTTGGGCTGGCTCCTGTTTGAGAAAAGTACATGAATATACAAATCTGAAGCTGCTTTTTAGTGGATCTGACCATTGGGCCACCTTGCCCAGGAGCATCTACACAACACTGACTAGCAGGGGCTCAGGGACTGCAACTGTTGCAGCATGCATTCGACCACTGAGATATCCCCCCTCGCTTTGCTGTCATTAAAACAATTTCTTTTGAATCAAAATGGTCGGCTTTGCGGCATGTCATTCACTTCGGAATAATGGTTTCTGTTTTCATTTCTCACAGAGCTGTGTCATGAGCTGCCCGATGAGTCATTGATAGGCTGCCCAAAGAAAGATGGGAACAGCAGTATATGTTTGATATATTGGTAGTATGTGAGCAGATTCATTTTGCCCTGGGGTTACGTTCCTTCATTCCTCTGAATCAATACAGCGCAGTGGAATTACACAGGCTTTGTATATACATGACTTATGGACTGTGCTATTTTTTTTTCAGGGGGATGAGGCTCGGTGCCTTTAAACAGCTGGATAAGAGGGTGAAATTGACCCTTAAGTCTGTTCCCAGTGGAGAAAAGCCGTGATGAAATAGCTTTACCTGTTGACAGCCACCTGTTATGTAGATGGGTGCAAAGGGCTTCTTCTGTGCAAATCTAGTACTGAAGCAGTAAAAATTTCTAACTGGAAATGTCTCCCACATTTTTCATGCAATATAAATTATTTTAAGACCTGCCACCTTCGGTAAATGAGAAGAAGAAAAGGCAAACGCCATTCATCTTGGCAGTCGTGCAGCAAAGTGACTTCATTTTACATACTGCTCGGGTGAGAAAATGCTCTTTTGCCTCTTACCTGACTGCCGCAGACACTCCATATTCCACAACACAAGTCATCCATTTTCACTGTATAGTAATTATTTTGGAGGAGGGGGTGAGAAAGGAGAGAGGGGAGACAAGCTGCAGTCCCTGAGAAAAAAGGAGAAGCCCTTTCATAGATGAGAGTCATTGAAACTCTTCCTGTGGCCTGAAACTCTGTCCATTGGCCTGGACAGACAACCACTGTCCACTGAGACCGTGAAGTGAGGCAAGGAAGCACAACTCCATGACAGAGCATCAGTGGGGAAAGGCCCTCTCAAAGCACAGTCAAGGGCACAGCAGCAGAAAGTACACCCATATGATACCGCTGCCCTCTCCCAAATACATGAAGTTGAACATTCAAGGCTTTAAAGCCCTAGAATGTGGGCTTTAAAGGGATAAAGGGCAGGAGGTGTGGACTGATGCTTGAGCTGCTGGCACTGCCTGAAGCCAAGCAGGAGAATCTGTGGTTTGTTTTGGGATGGGAGACGGATGCCAGGTTGTGACAAGCTGCAGGACCTGTGGTGGCAGAACAGAGTCGCTGTGGAGCTGATTAGCTCACCCCAAGTGAGAGCTGCGGGGGAGTGTGTGAGAAGGCCAGCCGGCAAAAGAACGGAATACCACCTTGAGGACCTGTCCAGGCGTGACTTGCGATGGCCTGCTGAGGCTAGAGGGCAGGCAGCCAGAGGAGAGAACCACACTGGGAAGGCTACGTCTGGCACTGAGGATTCAGTGAACTGCAGAATACTGTATATTTGTAAAAAAAAAATATTGAAAATATGGTGGTGTGGACTAGCCTGCTCATGTAAGCCACCTTGGGCATTTGCTTCGGCATGGGAAAGGCAGGGTATAAATTCTTCAAAATAAAATAATAATAATAAAGCAGTTACCCTTGCTAATTGGGCAATACCCTGCTAACTGGGTAAGAGGCACTTTTCAGGTAGTCCTCTTATATTTAGCAGGGCGAGAGTAATTGTCCCTCTTCACCCCAGCGCAGTGTCTTTTCTAGTGGCTGTTGCTGGTGGTGTTCTGCATTTTTTAAAGATTGTGAGCCCTTTGGGGACAGGGAGCCATTAAACTTTATTTTTTTGCCTGTAAACCGCTTTTGTGAACTTCTTGTTGAAAAGCAGTATATAAATACGGTTTGTTTGATTGATTAAGCTGGAAAGTAACTTCCTGCTGGGCAGTGCAGGGAGGGGGGGAGGGTGGCAACAGGGGCACGGGGGATGGGTGGATCGGGCTTGGGATTGGTGGCACTGCCACATACTGCAACCTATTCCCCTTCCTGGGCCTGATCCTCTGAGATGGGACAATGCGGACTTGAGCTAGTGATTTTGCGAGCATAAGCCTGGGTTGCCCCATTGCAGGTGCTGTGGCTTTCCCCACGGCAAGGAAATGAATACCTTGAGGATACTTCCTGTATAGTAGCTGATAGGGGAACATAGTTACGATTGGGCTGAAATTCACTCACTCACTCACACCAAAACTCCATAATGACTTGTAACACAGGGGGCAGTGCCTGCAAATTTCATACCAAGGGGATGGGAAATAGAAGTTGATTGCAGCAACGAGGCTGCCAAATTTCTGTCATTGAAATCAATGCACCCTTTCACGTGCACCTTTTTTAATTGCTCATAAAATCCTTGGATCTTTTGAATCCAATCCAGAGACATTTTTTTCAGGTGTGATACTTTAATGGAATAGGACAATCCCTGAAACATTAATGCAGTTCGGATAGAAGACACTGAAGTTACGAGCGTCAAAAGACACAGGGTGGGGCTCCGCTGTACTCCACGCAAAATGAAAGCAAATGAAAAATGAGCACTTTTAAAGTTGCTTAGAAAATGGGCTCCTTTTGTCCAAATGCTTTGCCATTGTGCAGAGCGGATGATAGCCCAAGAAAGCAGTGTGGACCTGAGAAAACACACCACAAAAAGTGGTTGAAAAAAAAATGACCAAGTTATAAGCATCAAAAGATGAAGAGGGTATCCACCAAAATCAATATATAACATGAATGCAATTTTAGTGATGCGCTTTGTGCATCACCATGTTTTATCTTGCCACATGCCAGAGGTCTGAAAATGGGCTTAGCCCATTGGTCACAGCTCCGGAAGGGGGTGGGACAGCTGGGGAACTTGGAAGGTGTTTCTCCTCGGCTCCTTCAATCTGTCACCATTTTTCAGGATTCCCCTTCCCAGTGCCCAGTCTGAGACAAGCTGGTTGCTCTCTAAGGGAACCGGGTAGGAATTTTTTTGCTGCCAGCCTGATTGGCACTTGGACCTACTCCAAGTAGTTTTTCACCTACTCCAGACTGGTATCCATTGTCTACTAATTCCCTGGTGGTTTTGCTGGGTTTTCTTGGCCACAACTTTACCATCTCAGGGCGCAATCCTGACTTGCACTGGAATGGGCAGGCTGGCCTGTGCCTTATCCAGCACAAGTTGGGAGCAGACAGGAGCCTCCCTGGGGCAAGGGCACATTCATGCCCTTACTCCAGGGTAGGCAGCAGCTGCTCCAATGGGCTCCTTGGTTCTTCGCCTGCTATTTAGCAGGCGCACAGCCAAGGACGCCTTGTGGCCTGAATCGGGGCCGCATCCCCGCTCCACCCCCCAACCTGGGCTGGCATGCCTCAGCCCACCCACCCCCACCCAGAAATGCCCTCCCTCCCAGAAATGTCCCTGCATCAGCCGAATTCAGTTGGTGCAGGAGCATCATGCCGCCGGCTTTGGCCTGCGTTACTGACGTGATGCTGCTGCCAGCATCAGCTCCCCAGAATCAGTTGGGCAGCAGCTTGCATCAGTCTAAGGGCTCTTCTTGGCTTGTGCCCTCAGTAAGAACTAGGTCTAAGAGTTCAGCCCAACAATGTGGCATACATAGAGAGGTATCCTTATTTAACTACTCCCCACAAAGGATGTTATCTTCCTAGGATACTAAAGTTCAAATTTGAGCACATTCTTGAAGCATTCAATATGCACATACCAGTAATTTGTGTCTTTGTTAGCCGGAAAAAAAAATGACAGGGATTGGAGGGGAGCATTACTGGTTGCCGAGCTAGGCAATTACGAACTTCAGCAGCATCGCCGATTGAATTGCTGGTTGTCATCATTGGCTGTATTTGTGGATGGCTCTTTAGAAGATTTTTTGTTTAATACCATGCATAGCATATAAAGTCATTTCAAAACAAGTTTCACAAAGGATTAGAAGCGTCGATGCCATTGATCAATAGTGCAAAAAGGTCAATAGCTGTAATGCATGGATTAGAAAGTTTTCTCGATGCAACACCTTCCATTAAAACTTTTATAATTCCTCTTAAGCTGGCCTAAGATCACAATCTATAAACGTTTTCCTACCGCAGTTAGTTTTGCAGAAGTTCACTTTCGAGAAGCCATTGAATGGTCAGCTCAAGCAAAATGCCAGCAAAATTCCTCCTCAGTCACTGCTGCAGAAACTTGGTGCTCAAACATTTTTGCACCAGGACCCACTTTTTAGAATGACCATCTGTCCAGGACACCACAGAAGTGATGTTATGGCCGGAAGAGCCGTCACTGTGATGCCAGAGTGTGAGAATTTCCTGAGAATGCAGCAATAAATAGGGTCATTCCTCAGCCACTTTCTAATAGCAAAATGAATCAGAAAGGGAAAAAATCCTATTTACAACCTTGACACAAGCAAAACAACCTCACACCCTTCCCAGCATCCCACCTTCTCATATTTTCAATATGGCTGCCCTAGATGCTACATGACCTACCTGAAATTGGCTCGTGACCTATCTAGCGGGTCCTGACCCATAGTTTGAGAAACACTGCTACAGAGGAAACTGCAATACAATTTTGAGAAGATCCGAAACGTCTCTTGGGATGGTTTATACCTTCTTCATTGACCTATAGGTTGGCTTGGTTTTTCTTTTTTCTTTTTTAATGTTGTCATGGGCTGAATTTCAGCCCTTTCCTGGATGTCTAATATGCAGTTCTAGGCAGAGCCGAAACCAGCTTGCAGTGCGCCAGTGCTGGAGTGCCGGCATCGTACCCCTAGCACTGCCCCTGTGCCACACAACCACACCTCCGTGCCTAGAATCACTCCATTTAGGAGTGTTCTGGATGCAAGGGAGGGTGGAGGGGAAAGCATGCCACTTTTCACCCTGCTGCAATCAGCACCCATTGCTCCCGCCCCCCTCACGCCCCCACTTCATACACCTCTTGCTCCTAGGAATGACTACTCTGAAGTCTCATTGAGTTCAATGGGACTTTCTCCCAGTTGCAGAGGTTTGAAGTCCAAGACCAATTTATCTTGATCTTGCCTGTGCTTTCAGAGATTTTGCAATGGAAGAGAAGGGAACTGAAACCAAAGGAAACCGTGCAAAACTGGAGTACAACGAAAACAAGCTCTCTTCCTAAACAACAAAAAGAGCAACACTAACACAAGTGGCAGTTTCCTGCCCAAAGCCATCAGTAGCTGGTGGTGGAGGAGATCCCTCTTGGGACCATGATGGGCAAAGGATGAATGGATTAAATCCAGTGGTGTCATCTAAATGATTTAAGAACAGGTACTCACTTTTGATTGGCATGTGTCCCAACCCACCGGAAGTGACGTCATAAGCCAGAAGTGATGTCGTGGCGGGAAGTGACATGAAAAAAGCCCTTTTTGAGGCCTCAGATGATTTTAAACTGACCCAACAGTTGCAACAGTATTCCACAGCACCCCCAGAACATGTTAAGGAGGCCTGGCATCATGTTAATACCCCAGAGCAGCTCATTTTTCAGTGGCAAGGAAAGGAAAGGCTCCGCTCGCTGCCTGCCTGCCTGCCTGCCTGGCTCTGAGAGCATGCAGGCAACTCAAACATGCAGGAAATTCAAACGTTGCAGAGGGCGGAGTCGACGAGTGGGCAGGCGAATGGGCGGGGCCAGCTGTAATCCTAGAAACCGGTACTCGCGTACCCCCGCGCACCCCCTGCATGACATCACTGATTAAATCCATTCCCCACTTCCACCACCACCACCCCACTGCTGCGGTCTTAATCCCGAGGGCCCTCCTCCCACGGCTGCTACGTATTTATTTTCCAGATTTTGATATGGTACTTCCCCTAAGGAGGTCAGAGTGGCGTACAGAGTTCCTTTTTATCCTCACAACAACCCTATGAGGTAGGTGGGCCTCAGAGTGACTGGCCCAAAGTCACCCAGGAGAGGGGATTTGAACCTGGGTCTTCCAGGTCTAAGTCCAGCTCCAGACCCAAGCTCAAAGAAATCTGTCGTTTTGCCCTCCCTTCTGAATAAACCAGGTGCGGATTGGACCCTCAAGGCTCGCCTTGTGTCCTCCATCTGATGTGGCTGTGCAGCCTCATAGCGACCCTTTGGACTACTTTGCATTCCTTCCCCTCCCTTGGCTGCCCTCCTCCGTCCTGCCTTTTTTTCCTGGCGCCCTGCTGAATGTCACATTTTATGCCGGGTCCCTGGAAACGCTGGAGGCGTTTGTGGCCCTGGCAGTCCCTGACCTGGGCTGGCATCTGCTAATGGGAAGTCTCCCTAAGAGCACTGCAAACAAACTTTGGCGCATAGCTGGAAGCGGCAAATGATGATTCACAGTTGTATAACATTAACTGAACAAATATATATTATGCCTCTGGTGGGAACAGAAATAATCTCCCCCAACCCCCACCCTTTTTTTCCTTTTTAATCCCCTAAGAGCAGCAGGAGCCTGCAGAGTCGTATAGGGCTGCAGCCGGCATCAGTGTTGCCTGCCTTCTTTCCAGCGATAAGGCCTGGGGAATTGCATGACACTTAATTAACAGCTTACTCACCGCTGTGCTAATTGTCTGTAACTTGTTAATATAATGAGTGAAACCAAAAATGATTGTAGATCAGATCTGCCAGTTGTATTGTGGTAACTTTAGCATGACAATAAGCTGTTTATCCTGATGCCCATGGGATGCCCATCAGATGGCGGAAATTTGAACCATAGAGGCCACAGGGGCCATGGGGGAAACGCCCCACAAACAAGTAAGTCACCTTACACCATTCCCGTGCCTTGCTTGACACCTGTGTTAAGTTGAAGAAAAGGCACTTTTAAATTACTCCAAGTACTTAATTTTTTTGTTGCTGGCATTAATCTCTTCATACTGTATAGAACAGGGGTCTCCCAACTAGGGCCCATGGGCCAGACCCGGCATTCCTGGAGAGCCGTCCCCATTGTGAACGGCGTGGATTGTTCTGTTGTGCTGCCACTCCATTTTCCAGCGGATCGGCTGGCAGGGATGCTCTAGGTATTCACGTCTATGCACGGGCATCCCAGAAGGCTGTGCAGCCTTCTAGACATCCTTGCCAGCAATTGGCTGGAAAATGGAGTGGCAGTGCAATGGAATGATCTGTGCTGCTCATAACAGGAACAAGCATTTTCACACACATACATGAGAGAGAGAGAGAGAGAGAGAGAGAGAGAGAGAGAGAGAGAGAGAG
>JAJKFI010000051.1:6482411-6522232 GCA_029204185.1 Lerista edwardsae | reverse complement strand
GAGAGAGAGAGAGAGAGAGAGAGAGAGAGAGAGAGAGAGAGAGAGAGAGAGAGAGAGAGAGAGAGAGAACTCCTCTTATACAGCCATGACTTGCGGTGTGGATGTGTTCTACCAAATTCCCTGCTGGGCCTCCCCATGAAAAAGAGAAAGGAACATTAAACCAATCAAAACCACTGATGTTCCCTTACCTGTAAAAAAAGACATCCCCAGTATCCTCAGTTTCCAGTATCATTTTGGAAAAGAAGATTTAAAACTGAAGTGTATATTTTAAATAGCTCAGGCAGAGACATGGGGCATGAAAAGAGAGACGTGAGGAGGACAGAAAAAAGTGGAGTGCGAATGAAGTGACGCTGTTAGATGGATGGATGGAATCATTGAAGACAAGCAGGTGTCCAGGTGGTATCTAAGAGAAGCTGCTAGTTTGATTGTAGGAAGCTGGGAACCAGCCAGGCTTTGAAACAGAAGGAGGCTACGCAACCGTGAAATTGTTGTTAGAAGCTGGGAAGCCCTCGGAGCTGTCATTTAAAACAAACTGAAGAAGCCATTGCTTTTCTCCTCATGTCCTCAGCTTGCCTTCGGTGACATTTCACCTGATGCTGACTCCCCCGGTCCATTTTCCATTTGCATTGCAGAGCAAAGACGGACAGAGAAGCTCTAGGAAATACATGAAAGAAGCAGGGACCAGACAGTAGATCCGAAGGTCTTCAGCTCACAAGACGCTATGTGAGCTTGAGCTCAGGGAGACACAGACCAGAAGGACACCACCAATGGGAATGGGCACAGAGAGGGAGAAGCTTTGCCTTGACTGGCATCTTTATTTCTGGCTGTACCAGTAGTGTTTCCATGCAGCATGCTGTTATTCCCAAATTTAAGGCTACAAAGTTTTTACTAGCAGAACATAAGACTGGAATTCTCTTTGGAAGAAGAAGGTATGCTATGGAGAGCCCTCATTTCCTTACCAAAGATGAATGAAAGGTTATTTTTTTTAAAGCTGGCATTTGGAGAACGACAAATTTGTCTCCAAAACTGCCTTGCACTGAGAGACTAGGCTCCCTCCCCCTCTCCTGGATGGGCCAAGAGAAAAAGAGATTCTTTGGGGCACTGTGATGCAAACAGTTAACTTGACAATAGCTTGGTACTCTATTTGCAGCCCCTTTAAGAAACCCAATCTGCAGAGCCTGATTCTACCCTTCCCACTTGCCAATAGACAGCTAGTGCTATTCCTGGGGGTGGGGGTTGGTGCTTGGGGGTGTACCTCCAGGGGTGCCATCCCCACCTGAGATGCCACCCCCATGCCTGCTGCCACCTCCAGGAGATGTTCTTGTTAGGTGAGACTGCATGTGATTCCCCGACCTTCAGAAGGCCGAAAATGGTCACTTCCAGAAGTCATGATTTTTGGCCCTCAGAGGGCCTTCTGAGGGACAGGGAAGCTGCACGTGACCTCCCTAGCCCTCAGAAGGCCTTCTGAAACCTTCCAGATGCCAAAAACCACCACTTCATGTTTTTTGTGATGGTTTTCAGCCTCTGGAAGGCTTTGGAAGGCCTTCTGAGGTTCAGGGGTGCCGTGCTCTGCTTCCCCAGCTCCCGGAAGATTCTCCAGAGGCTGCCCTCTCTCCTTCTTCTCTTTAGAAAAAAGCAGAGAAGGAGGCAGGCAGCCCCCGGAGCAGAGTGGCAATGGGGGGTGCAACCAATGGTGGGAGGGGATGATTTTACCACCCAGCCTGGTGCCTGGGGGCATTTGCTCCCCAGACCTACCCTAGGTACGCCACAGTAGACATGTAGAATCATGCCACAAACGCCAAGGTGGATTCCTCCTAAATGTCTCTTGCCATCACTCTCATTCAATTGTTTCTGAAAGGCTGTGAAAATAAGCAGCCTCTTTTTGCAGATGACGATCTGTTTTCACAACCCCAGCTCCCCGTTTTTTCAGCCCAACCCTCAAAGATTTATAACTTTAATTGCCTTGTTAAGAAACATCTGACCAGCTAAACGTTACATGTAAACATACCCTGTTGGGTGATGTATTATACACAATTTCCTAGGAACGTGCAGTTCTCTCCTGAGAAATTTCAGTCGGCTTGGAGGAACTTTGGCTTCCTTTGCAAATTCTCAAATGTTCCTCCTTGGTCAATCTGTGTGGTATGAGTTATCTGGAATGTGTGCACTGGTAATATTGGGAGCACATTCCATGTGCAGACCTTCAACATTGTCACAAGGACCCACCCTCATTCTTTTGGGCTGACTTTTTTCTGCAGCAATCCGTACTGGGAAACAGCATCCTTAAAGGCCCCCTA
Organism: Lerista edwardsae; assembly: GCA_029204185.1. NCBI lineage: Eukaryota > Metazoa > Chordata > Lepidosauria > Squamata > Scincidae > Lerista > Lerista edwardsae. The sequence goes on along the minus strand of JAJKFI010000051.1, from coordinate 6,519,938 downwards.
TCCTTTTAGAAGCTCACAACCAATCAAAGGCTACAATCCTTTACACAATTTCCTGGAAGTAAGCCCCATTTAATACTGCTACTTCTGAGTAGACATGCATAGGGACTGCACTATCAATCCAGGCCTCTGGAGCTGGTTTCTAGCTCATCCTTACCGTATGTTAGGATAGTGATTGCTAGACACAAGACCTCTTCAGTTATGATGCCAAAGCTCTGGGCCAGTTTTCTTCAACACCCCAACGGGGTTGCAAAGCCTCAGTTGTGGGGTTGTGGCAATTTATAGGAATGAAAAAGGTTGAAGACCGCTTGACATTCACAATGCTGCAAAGAGTAACTCAGTAGCACGAGAACTGAGGATTCTTTCTGACCTTCCAGGCCCCTGATTTAAATGTACACATATCCCCCTCCTTCAAACAGCTTCAGACACCTTCCTTTCTGGTGTTTATGCAAGGGTTAGTAAAATCAATTGCTGGCTGGTCTATTTTGTGTCTTGTTTGTGTAGAGTAATAACTGGTGTGTACATATTAGCCCCAAGACAGAGCTTTGCGAGAGCTCACTGGTGAGAATAGAAACAAATAGCTGCCAAAAAGAAATCAGATTTTGGGGGGTGGGGCTCTTTCAGTTTCCAACAACAGAATAGCTGTTCGCCTTCCTTTGAGCAGACGTGGCCCAGCCACTGAGTTCTTTTTTGCAGGGTAACCATTCTCACTTTATGCTGATCTGCACCTCAGACCGAATGACTCCTTGTAGCATTCCAAACCAGATGTATATTGTTGATAGATGACCTTCAACTGCCCTGCTTCTCTAGGGAGTAAGTAGAAGCCCTGTTGGGTGGCCATACACGACTAGTGTGCTGTGTTTGGGTCGGTGGGTTAAATATTGTGCTACCCTGCCATAAAATGGGCAGTTCAATCCAACCGTCGAAGAAGTGTTGGTGCGCCAGTCGTAGCCGGCTGGCGCAGAGGAGGGACAAGGCGGGCGGGTGGGAGGGAGGGAGGGAGTGGGCGGGGAGAGGGCGTTTCTGGGTGGGTGGTGGGTGGGCCGGCAGGCGGGCTGGCCCGGGAGGAGGGCGGGCCCAGGAGTTGGCCATAAAGCCAAATTCTAGGCCCATTTCCCAGGCTGTGCGGTCCCAATTTGGGCCGCGCGGTCTCCTTGGATCTGCACCTGCTGTTTAGCAGGCGCAAATCCGAGGAGTCCATAGTGGAGGCTGGCACTTCCCTGCACGCAAGGGCACACATATGCCTTGCATCGGGGAGGCACCAGACTCCCATATACCCTGCTGGAAATGGCACAGGCTCGCCAGCCTCACCATTCCAGCGCAGTATAGGATTGCACTCTTAATACAGTTAACTGAGCCAAAACCAAACCACAAACAGAAAGATATCGAACGGGGAAAACCTTGCAATGAGATACTTGTTTTTCCCCCCTCTCAGTGCTACTTCCTGCACATGCAGTTGTGAGCTCAGCCACTGCCTTTGGTACAGCTGCAATGCCATGCAAAGACCTGGGCTTGTCCTTAATACTCTCTTGGAACGCTTTGCTTTTAACATGAAGAAAACCATTCATTATATGTAACTGGAGGCCTGCCGAGAGAACATCTTCCCAAATCACATCTTGTTAAAAGCTCTAGGTCCTTGAGATAACAAGGATGCCCCCCATTCATATTTAACTAGGAGTTCTCGGATTGCAAGATGTGAAGAGTTAACCTAGTTCTGTGATTCAGCCCACTGAAATAATGAAAGGTAGCTACTCAAAAGCATTAGCTATTTGGGGAAGTGTGTTGAAGGTTCAAAGTAAGAAGAAATAGGCTTGAGGTTCTGTGTTTCAGATGATAGAAGTGTCCTGTGTGTGGGAGTCTTCTGGTGACATATTCTAAGTCTTCAAAGTCCTCCGTGGGAGAAGACCAGCTAAGGGTGAAATCCTAATCTGGAGTTAGGGCAACACAGTTAGGCCAGCAAAGTTTGACTGGCACAAGGGACACTATATAGTATGTTTGGACCACTCTCCAAGTCAGAGAGGCCAGCACACATCCTCCCTGACTCTGAGAGTGGTCCAAACACTCTTTACGGTGGCCCTTGTGCCTGCCAAACTTTGCTGGCCTAACTATGCTGGCCTAAATCCAGGTTAGGATTGCACCAGGGACATAACTAAAGTGCAGGGGGTGCAATTGCACTGGGCAACAGGCTTTGGGGGGGCAACAAATTGAGCTTGACACTAGTGGCCAAAATTGTGAAAATCTTGATATGTACGAATAATACCATCACATTGTATACCACTCAGTATGGAAATTAATGCAGAATGAAATGAAACAAACTGGAGTGTAGTATCTTCATTCGAGCAAACGTTATGGCCCAAAAAACAAGAACATGAAAATACAACTGTGATGTCACTTCCTGTTGTGATGTCACCAAGGAAAGGCCTGCACCTCTGGGGCATCATTTTGCCCTCTGCACCAGGCTACCCTTTCATTAGCTACGCCATTGGATTGTGCTCTGTTTGCAAGGATGGGGCTACAGCAGCGACGAGATCCCCAGGATCGTGCCACTACCTGCAAAGAAGGGGACATTTTAAAATTACCTGAAGATAGGGCTGGGCTCCCGGGGGGGGGGAGCCCTGTGGAAGCCTCTGCAGGTCTCTGCAAGGCTCTAATTTACTTTAAAATGCAATTGGAAGCCACTTCCGGTTTGCAATTGCCACCTTAATTTCTGTGATGGAAGAAAGGCTGGATATAATTGTAACAAACCCAGATAGTGAGACAAATGCCCCCGTAATATTTAGCTGAAAGTCTCACCAAGGGGCCGAGGTATATAGGCACATTTATTGTTATTTCCACAAACCCCTGCATTTGAAACGGAACAAAGTCTTGGCAATGTCATATTCATTTACAAGATGTCGTGAGACCCAGGAAGGCATGCAATGCCATTGATAAAGCCTGTTAACAGGGAAACGGAATATCTCCCGGCTCCCTGTTCCTTTCAATCACTCACACCCTGAGCCAGTGACTTCAAAGGAGGGCCTGAAAGGAAAACATTTGCAAAAGGAGAGGACGCACGATACCGTTCTCTTCTTTGCATGATCTAATGAGCTTCCAAAAGTTTGGTATACGTGATTCCCAGCGTGTCTCTTTTCTGACTGCACAAAGGACATGCACACACAAAAGAATTCTGCAGGAGCAAAAGAGCTACTGCTTGCTCTCTAATCGCTTAAAATAGGCGGGACCCGAGAGAGCTTCGGAGTTCCAACCCAATTGTGTACCCCCATTTGTGATATAGGAAGACTGAGAGGTTCCAGTTAAATTTACTAACCTTCTTGTAAAGCAATGATAATGACGGGCAGTAGGGACTAAAAGTGTACCAGAAGCGGCTGCAGGGAGAGACAGGTTTATAAGAAATACTGTGCAAGAACTAAGAGTCAGGAGCAGAAGCCATTCTATCTCGGTTCTGTAGGAGGTGCATGCAGCAGCGTATGGGCCTGATCGCGCTGTGTAGTCTGCCTCATCCCCTCGCCATCGGAGCCAGTCTAGTCCTGGCAGCAGGAGGGATGCGGAGGCATCTCCTCTGTGTTCCCCTTACCGCCGGAACTGGCTCTGACAGCCAGGGCGACAGATTACATGGTGGGGTTGGGAGCCCAGCAGAACTTAGTGCTCATCCCCCACTCTCCGTACACAGCTGGGTGCATGCGTTGAGGACAGTTCCTTGATTGCCCATGCCAGTCTGACTCATGTCTTCAGTGTGCAGTGTGTCTGCACTGCAGTGTGCAGCGTGCCTTCTTCAGAAGACTCATGTCTTCAGTGTGCAGCAATAGAAGTGACAGTGGAACTAGAAACTTAGCCTGTGATAATGAAATGGAATGTAGCTGATGGTTAAGATCTGCATTACGAGGGCCTCAGAGGTGTCCATCGTTGCTCCCCAAGTCCATTTCTGCATCTACAGTGTGATATCTTTGTGTGGTGGTGGAATAAGTACCTCAAGGCCTTCCCAGCTGTGACAGAAGCCTAAGGAGGACATTTTGCAGAGAGGCCAATGAAAAATCTGGAGCTAGCTCTGCTAGGCATCCAGAAGAAGCAGAAGACTCAAAGCGCAATCCTAACGTGGAATTAGGCCAGCAAAGTTTGGCCAGCACCAGGGCCACCGTAAAGTGTGTTTGGACCACTCTCGGAGTCAGGGAGTTTGGTGCACGTCTGCGTGTTGGCCTCTCTGACTTCAAGAGTGGTCGAAACATACTTCACGGTGTCTCTTGCGCCGGCCTAACTCCAGGGTAGGGTTATGCCCTCCGTCACATGATCTTTCAGCACACAGATAAAGGTCAGTGCCAGAGCTGGCCCCAAGAGTGGCAGGGCCCAATGCAGGGTATTTCCATGAGGCCCCCCCCCCCCCCCCGGGCCCCCATATAGCCATGGCGAGAAAAGTGCTTGTGGTACCACACCCAAAGTGCGGCACCTGTAAGTAGCTGGTGATGATGTGATGATGTCACTGCAAACTAATTCCGGGACACCCATTTTGGGTAATTTGGAGGCAGGACCACGGGAAACTGCCCAACGAACAGATGCTCCACTCGCCTCACTGGCTTACAGCCAGTAATGGGATCTGGGGATTGACTACAGGAACGCTGGGCGGGACTTCGGCGGGACTTACGAGTCATTGGCTGCCTGTCCGTTCGGTCCGCTGCCCGCCCTGGCCTCGGAGGGGTGCCAGCTCGCCGGGGGGGACGGGTGGGGGGCGTGCCGGGTGATCGGACGAGCAGCGGTGGGGCGCGCTACCCAGGAGAAGCCTGCGCAGCCGGTGGGCAGCCAAAGGAACGAAACGGGCGGGCTGCCAATCACGCGTAAGTCCCGCCCAGCGTTCCTGTAGTCAATCCCCAGATCCCATTACTGCTTACACCCTCAGAGAGCCTGGCTGCAACAGGAAGTGATCTGCTCGCAATGCCAGCACGGGGCCCTCTCAAGGACCCATGTGATGTGATGGTACAGACCGCACTGGCTTAAGGTCGGCCCTGGGCAGTGCACTCATTCATTCTTCCCTCCCATAAGAAGTTCCGCTTCCCACCTTTCCTTGGGTATCCATGCGTCTGGAAGCCTTCACACAGTCTGCTCCTCCAAATCTGGGAAGGGCTGGACTGTTTGCATGGCGGCAAAAAGAAAAAAAAAAAGTTGTGAGAGCCAGCCATAAGTCAAAAAGGGGCCATGATGAAATGAACAATTTAATTTTGCAAGCTTTACCATTTGTCTTTGTCAAGGCACAGAGACGATGGAGTGGACGTTTCCACAGGGAGCTGAACATAACAGCTTCGATGATTTTATGTTTGTTCTGTCAGTGCCAAGGTAACACACGTGGGATGCAGTTGCTACAACAGCTCTTGCTTCTCTTTGCCAGATCTGCTTTCATGGGGAGGAGAGGGTGGGGAATGCAATCTCATATATAATATAATCCAGGCCCCAGGTTTATTTCCACAACTCGGGGCGCAATCCTAACCTAAAGTTAGGCCTGCACAGTTAGGCCAGCAAGGTTTGGCTGGCACATACGTTACACTGTAAAGTCTGCTTGGACCACCCTCAGAGTCAGAGAGGCCGGCACACAGATATGCACCATCCTTGACTCCGAGAGTGGTCCAAACATGGTTTACGGTGCCCCTTGTGGCAGCCAAACTTTGCTGGCCTAACTGTGCTGGCCTAACTCCAGGTTAGGATTGTGCTCTCAGCCTCCTATTTGTGCGAAAGACATTGAGGGCTTGTTGGTAGGCTCCATTTTCAGTGTATCATCAGTGTGCAGAGTGAATCAAATGGGTATAGACTCAAAGGACTGGAACATAGCGAGAAGGTGGGTGGACACAGTCCGATGCTATGCTGTCCCAGAGCCTGGAGGAACAGTGCTGAAATGACCACCAATGTATCCTATGGGACTGGGCAGGGGTTAGGGGATGTATGTCCCCCTACTCTGGTGGCCCTAATGGGCCTCCTCAGAACTGTGCCTGCTACTGAGCTGGCAAGAGCTGAAGGGGCCCATATAAGGTTCTGTGGCTTGAGAGGAGCCATAGGATACAGCAGCAGAGTCTTCCACCATTTCCACCCCCCTCCTGGGCCCAGTCTGCTCCTCGGGCCATCCTCCCTCCATCTTCCTCCCACCCTGGAAAGCCGCACCACTGGCTGGTGGCAACACTCACCGCTGCCAGAGCCTGGGCATTGTCTGCCCAGGGCTGAGGTGTAGCACCAGCGCTGCAATGCTAGCGCTATTTATTTATACAGAATTATGCATGGGATGGATGGAGTGGACAGAGGGATGCTCGTTTCCCTCTCTCATAGCACCAGAACCAGGGGACATCCACTAAAGTTGGGTGTTGAGAGAGTTAGATCGGATGAAAGGAAATACTTTTTTACCCAGCAGGTAATTAAGCTGGGGAACTCCTTGCCACAGGAGGTGCTGATGGCATCTGGCCTCGGTGCTTTTAAAAGGGGATTGGATAGATTTCTGGAGGAAAAGTCAATTGTGGGCTATATGCCATGATGGGTGGTGCAACCTTCTTACATTAGTAGCAGGCTACTTCAGGCTGCCAGGTGCAAGGGAGTGGCAACAGGATGCAAGCATCTTGTTGTCTCATGTGCTCCCTGAGGCCCCTGGTGGGCCCACTGTGAGATACAGGAAGCTGGACTAGATGGGCCTTTGGCCTGATCTTCTTTATAATATTCTTATTTATAATATTTTGCCCCATCTTTTTCCCCAGTAAAGGGGACTCAAGGCAGCTTACAACATTAAATAAAACATTAAAACAATTAACTTGAAAACAAAGATTAAAATAATAACATCATATTACTGCTTACAGGACCCAGAAGCACCAACATCAAAACCATTTCCTCAAATGATGCCAACCAGCCATTCACTTCAACACCTTTCAAAATAAAAAAGGTTTTAAGGGCTAGCACGAGTGTTGCACGAGTGTGCTAGCACGAGTGTGCCTTACGGTACTCTTAGGACTGCCAGTGCCGGTGGTACAAGCATTACATGGATGATTAAGCCCCAAAAAGTTCAGTCCCTTAATGTAGAGGGGTTTTAGAGCCAGATCTGAGAGATTATGTGAGAACATCATTCTTAGTAGGAAGAAATTTTGTTTAAAACCAAAAATGACACCAAAGTGGCAGGGAGGCAGGGCTGTGAACACCAAAAAGCCCTTGGAGGGGGATGGATCTTTTGACTCCCTCCACAAAGCCCCCAGTATTTTATATTAAAAATGTTCAATGGACAACACTGAGCTTAGTCCTGATCCTAGTTCAAGAAGTAACACTCATACCTTCAAGACAGCATGCTTAAAATGAAAATTCCTTTTATCTGTTGCATTTCTGAGTCAGATGCAGATTCTCTGTTGTGAGAGTCATGGACAGGAGATCAGGAATGCCCCATATTCTCTCTTTTCCACATTCTGGAGAATGAATCCCTGCTTATTGGAAACATCCAATTCGATGGGGACCATTGTCCCCATCGAATCTGATTGCAGATTGCGTGTGAAACAAATCTGATTGCAGAGAACTAACTGCCGCCATTCCCTGTTGAAATTAGATGGTGCGGCAGCAGGAAAAGTATATTTCTCTGGCTCTCCATTCAGGCTTTGCAGACCCACATGACTCACAAATTGCTTCCAAACGGCTGGCCAAGGACGATCCCTATAAATTAGTGTCCAATCGTGGAATCTGTCACAGCAATCATTAAAATACAGTGACACAATATAATGCACGTTCTTGATTTGAGAGGCTTTCCTGACTGCCGAGATGACTCCATGGTGACGTCACTAAATTACTGCTGGCATTGAATCGATGTCAGATTTGAAGAGAAGCAAAAGCTCTTTGGGTTCAGTTAAACTTCACCATTATTGAAAGATCTTTATCTAAATTACTGTTTCCACTGAATCTCACCGAAAGCAATATTAGAGGTGAATTTGGAGGGACTGTGTTCTGATGATAGATCTCTAAGGGCACAATCCTAACCTGGAGTTAGGACGGCACAGTTAGGCCAGCAATGTTTGGCCGGCACAATGGACACTGTAAAGAATGTTTGGACCACTTTCTGAGTCAGAGAGGCCAGCACACAGACGTGCGCCATCCTTCCTGACTCAGAGTGGTGCAAAGGTGCTTTACTGTGGCCCTTGTGCTGACCAATCTTTGCTGGCCAATCTTGGCTGGCCTAACTCCAGGTTAGGATTGCGCTCTAAGTGTTCTGAGGGAAGCTAAAAATTTTTGATGGAGCAGGAAATTAGGTGCCAAATCTGACACCAGCACCACCCTCATTCTCTGTTTCTGTGTCCAAGCGGCAGCATTTATATTGAGTTTTATTTGTGCTTTGTAATGGAGCTCTTTTGTTTCCCCTGCATACTGTGTGATTTTACATTTACATTGTGATGACCTTGGGTGACAAACAATAAATGTGACTTGACAAATAGTACGAGCAGAAATGCTCCATGGCGTTCACTGCATCGGCACTTCATGCAGTTGTTCGTGGAGGCTGAGAAAAAACAACAACATGGTGTCTACCTTTCTGTGCCCAATGAGTCGAATTTCTGAATGGCCATTTCTCATTGAGTGCCATTACAATGATCCAGAAACTCTGTAAGGGTTCGTAGGCACAAAATTCAAATTGGCCAGCTGTGTTTTGATTGTTGGCTCCATTCTTAGCTGTTAGATACTCAATGAAAGATCCGAAGGAGAATTTTGTTCTATGAGCACTACAGATTATTGTGGCTTTCAATAGCCCATCTGCTTTGGAGAATATGAGCGAGCGAGTGAGGTGTTTAGAAGAATACAGACAAGGGAGAACTCACTGTTCTTGTGAGGTTTGCAAGCAGAGAAGTTTCCAAGTTGTTGTCAGTGAATCTAGCACAGTAGGTGACTGACAGATAAATCCAAATTGTGTGGGAGGCTACATTTTTATCTTCTTCATGCAGATTAAATTTAGTGCCTAACAAGAGCTGATGCTCCTCCTGTGAAATACTGCTCATGCCTGAGCATGGTTGGCACCGACGTGTTTTGTTTTTTGCACAAAGTGAAATTGGAAGTGACTGTCGAAGTTCCTCTTAAATTGAACCACTTGAGAATGTTCAAGTGAAACCAAATGAGTTTCTTGAAAACGCTTCTCCTGGGGCTCCTACACCTCACTGAGTTTCAGGTGGCCAGTTCCATAGACTCAGGACCAGTTCAGACAATGCAACGCACCATGGTAGGGAACATCATGGTTGTGCCAAGCCTGCATGTTCCCTCCCTCCTCCTTCCCACCAATTAGCTGGGACGTAGAGCTGTGACAGGGAAATCCAAGTTGGTTAAACCATAGCTCTCTGTGTTGTCCAAACCTGGGAGCTGAATTTTAATTGTAGCTCCCAGACCAGGATATGAAACAAAGGTCCATTGGTGCTGGACAGCTGAATAAGATTGGGCTGTAAGTCTGCAAGCTCACTGAGGAGGACCAAAGTGGTCCTTCCCTAAGGAAGTGTCTACGATTGAGCTGTGAATTGGGGGTTTCCCAGAGGGAATCTTGCCTCTGCCATGAACTCACTGGATGCTCTTGGGCAAGTCACTGCCATTCAGCATCAACAGTCCCATCTGAAATATGGGGCTATTGATATCTTACAGCAGCAGTTCCTAAGTGTGTGTAGAAACATCCTGGGGCATTATGGGACATCATTACCGTGATGTCGGCAGAGAGACCAAGCAGCGGCAGAGGTGCAGCACGTGAAAACTCCTCCCTCCTGTCCTGACCCTCTGACTGCTGATTGGAGGCTTGCGACAACCCCAAACTGGAAAGTGAATGGCTGCTGATGTCATCACGTGATGCATGTTGTGTCATCGCTATTCACTTCCGGGTTCAGAGGGCGTCGCAGCCAGCGATGTTTGAGAACAGTCTCCTTACAGAACGACTCTGAAGACTCTTCAGGACAATATGCATGGAGCACTTTGCGTATTTAAAAAACGGCTATTAAAATGCTGATTATTATTTCCTCACTGCCACTCATACCCTGAGGCTCAAGAATGTTATTATTACATAATAATATTAATAATATTTAACAATAATATTTATACGCCACTTTTCAACCAAACTGGTTCACAAAACGGTATGCATAATCAAATCAATAAATAGTTCCTTGTCCCCAAAGGGCTCACAATCCTTAAAAAAAGTAGAGGACATACATCAGAACAGCCATTGGAAGAGTAACTCTAATAGTCACCTCTCTCTCTCTCTCTCTCTCTCTCTCTCTCTCTCTCTCTCTCTCTCCTCTTTAAATTAGTCCCCTGAAGACTAACCAATTTATTTCAGTATAAGCTTTTGTAGACTAGAGTCTACTTAATCAGCATGAAGTGAAATCCACAGTAGGCAAGTATCTGTGCACAGACAGACAGACAGACAGACAAGGAGAATCAAGACCCAATGAGTTCAGAGGCATACCTAAATGGGGGACCACAGCACTACATTTTGTAAGCAGCCGCTCTTCCTCCTCTTTGGAGCCATTCCCAGCGGCTAGAGCAAAACTGAGGCCACGTTGGCTCCGAAAGGCTCTGCAGCAGAAGGGGAGCAGCTGCTTGCAAAACTTAATGCCATGTTCCCCCTCCAGGTATGCCTCTGAAAGAGTTAGAGCTGCATTGATTTCATGTCTTCTTCAATTATTCAAGACAGTATGCCGTAAGAGCCTCAATGCTGCTGCCGTCTCTCCTTCAAGGTAAGTTTTGTTTGCTTTGGGGCGAGAGGAAGCTTCTTTTCCAGTATTCAGTCAATCACTCAGCAAGTCCCAAATCTTGTTGGGTGCTTGAATGGAACCGTCAGATGGCTCAGAGAACTTTCAGGTGAGAAGCAGCCTGCCCTGTCCCCCTGTAGTCTGCTGTAGTCCAGAAAGGTGACCTATTCATGCAATGGCTACATTTTACACCTGGTGTTTCCTATATCCATTGAGTGCTCTGTCTTTTAGATGAAAAAGTCTTGAACATCATTTGTGCGTCCATTTCGTTTTTACAGAGTGCTTAGCAAAATATCAATAAAAAGAAAATAAATAGCGGCAGCAGCCGTGGGGAACAGCAATGGACTGCAAATAATTACTATTTGGTTACTGTCTTGAACTGGTTGGCCTGCTTGCAGCACTGCCATTTGGAAAAGATTCTACACTCTCACTCATTTGGGGAGGCATTTGGTCCTTGCTTTTTGGCCTTCTTAGTGCTTCTGTTTTATTAGTGTTGCCCATGTATTATTTTTATGTGAGCCTCCCTGTGGTATGGCAAGATCACATATAGAATGTTAAACCTCTCTCCTGTTATAGCCCAATGCCAATTCAGATCAGGGAGCCACACAGGTACTATTAACACAACACAAAATACAACACCACGCACACAACTGTGCAATTCTTGTCATTTTACCCCGACTCCCAAGGCTTCTACTTTAAGTCCTACAGAAGTATTTATCAAACTGTGGGTCAGGACCCACCTGGTGGATCACAACCTGATGTCAGGTGGGTCGCAGAAAGCTGAGAGTTGCCATCTTGGAAGCTGCAGACCTTACTCTTGCCACATTCCTCTTGTGTTGTTTGAATTTTCAATTGAGTGGCTTTTTAAAAAAAAAAGTTTTTAGTTCAGTGTTTTTACATAAGATTTTGTCCTAATTTTGCTTTCGGTCAAGGATGTTTCACGGTTGTACAATTGCTGCAGTCCAAGAATGCCAAATTGCATTCCAGGAGTGTCATTTGATGACATCACAATGATGGCAGTTCCTGCTTGATTATGTCACTTCTGGCCATACACCACTTCCAGCACCAGCACCATGACACCAGGTTAATAACATCACTTCCAGCAGTTCTAACACAAGTGCTGTTCTAAAAAGTGGGTCTAGTCCTAGTGCAAAAAGGTTTGAGAACCACTGTCCTACAATGTCTGACAACAGATCAGTAGAAGCCAAGAGGCCAATGTTCAATGAGATAGTTAGAACTGATCCCGTAAATCCTTATTAAAGTTACTAGTGTTCTTTGAGAATCTCCTCTGGAAGAACATTCTAGCAACTCTCTGAATTATGAAAGCTGTAGAGTTGGATAATGAAGAACTCAGTGACCAACAACACTGTCCCTGTAAACCTGCACATACAACCATGCATGACTGGTCCAGATCTTTCTGGTGCTTCAGGCAGTGTGCGAAATGATGCCCCGCTCCCAACCTGGTAATGTGCCAGCCTCTCCTCCTCCCTGTTCTTGGACTGGAAAAGGAAGAGGGGGGAAGAGTAGACAAGCAAGTGTGGAAGAGGAAATGTTAAGGTGAGAAGAGTGGCAACTGTAGATGCTTTAGCCCACCATTCCTTTTCGCCACACTTCCTCTTCTCTTCCTGTCTCACCCTTCCTGTTCCAACTCCTTGTCTGGGAGAGGAGGAAGGGCAATGGAAGTGATTGGGTAGACAGAGGTCAGCACCTCTGCTAATCTGTTGCCTTAGGCAAGTGCCTCATCTGTCTCATATATGGGCTGGCCCTGCATGTACACAGGCATGCAAACATCTGAGGGAGTGTCTGTATCATTTTTTTTCTTGAAAAGTCTTTCAACGGCTGAAATATGAACAACAGAATTCCGCGCGGCTCTGCTGAGAAGTTAGAAGACTTCCTCTCACGGTGGAGGGTGGGTTTATGAACTTCATGACTTGGTCTCTCGTACTCTGCATTCCTCCATCCTGGGATTGGAGACGGAGTTGTTAAGCAGCTGGTAAAACAACTCACACCGCCTCTCCCCCCCCCCCCCGCAAGAGGCATCTGCTCATGGGCGAAGTGATGCCTCTGTATCTAATTGGTACAGCACACTTTACATTCACAAAGTCATTTGCCATTCTTGATGAAGAAAGGCACTAAATGAATATCTTTGTAAATAATAAAGAACCCAATAATTAGACTGTAAACAATATTATTATTCACGCAGGCACGAGGACGAAATGGAGCCAAGGATTAATATTCAAACATTTTAATTGGCTTAATACCACAAGCCAGGATAAGCAAAATGACTCACAGCACAATCTCAGGCATGCCTACACAGAAGTGAGTCCCACTGAGTTCAGTGGGACTAATTCCCTATTTATGTGTATACAGGACTGCACTTGGGCAGCCCAATCCTGAGCCCAGCAGTCTCTAGGGCTCCAGAGGCACCAAAATGGCGACTGCTGGATCTTGGCCCTGCCGGGTGACCACTGGAGGTCTCCTCGGGGGATGGAGTCAGCAGCCAGCGGCAATGGGTCTCCTTGACCCTGTGCCCACATTTGAACCCAGCTCTGGAGGGGGGTTGGGATGTGGTGGCAGAAGCTGCTGCCATTCCTGCCCCCATTGCGAGCCCGCTCAGCCTTCCCCCAATCAGTTCCTCCCCTTCCTGGCCTCCCTTCCCCGCCTCGATCAGGCTTACTGGTGGCTCACACTGCTGGAGCACCAGCCATTCTGCCCGCTAATTTTACATACTCTATAAGTATATGTAAGTATAACTTTAAAGGTAAAAGTTTCCCCAGGACCGAATGGTCTAGTCATGACCGACTGTAGGGGCCAGTGCTCATCTCTGTTTCTAAGCCTGTAGAGCTGGCATTTGTTCGAGGACAAGCTTCCGTGGTCATGTGGCCAGCATGACTCTACGCCGTAGTGCACGGAACGCCGTTCCCTTCCCACCGAAGTGATCCCTATTGATCTACTTGCATTTTTAGGTGCTTTCGAACTGCTAGGTTGGTAGGAGCTGGGACAAGCAATGGGAGCTCACTCCGTCGTGCAGTCTTGAACTCCCAAACTTCTGGTCAGAAAGCCCAGCAGCAGCGTTTTAACCCACTGCACCACCACGTCTCCTAAGTATAACTATTACTTCACAACTATTACTGTTGTGGAATAAATGGAACTAATATTAATATTTTTGTCTTATCCTTAGTTTTTTAAAAATTAAAACTGAGGAAACAGCCACAGGGTGTGCAGTTATTGGAAAGGAATGTTTCTGGTAAATATTTGGCTGCCATCTTGCAAACAGATGGGAAAAGAGAAATTCTGTTGAAGCTACAGGCTATTTTTTTCCCCTCTAAATAGGATCTAGAAAACATTGGACCTAAAGAATCAACAACACTATATGATTAAATTATTTGACTAAAAAGTCTCATAAAGTACAAACACACAAAGCAAACAGATAAAAACCAGGAGGGAGAAAAAGTTTCCCATGATGCTAGGTGTCATCCGCCTGTTTCTAATAATGGCCAGCACTGGGCTTTCTACAGTCAGGCACTGCTAGATGTCTGAGGCCCAGAGCGCAATCCTAACTTGGAGTTAGGCTGGCACAGTTAGGCCAGCAAAGTTTGGCCAGCACAAGGGACACCGTAAAGTATGTCTGGACCACACTCAGAGTCAGAGGCCAGCACACAGACATGCACCATCCTCCCTGACTCCGAGAGTGGTCCAAACGTGCTTTACAGTGTCCCTTGTGCCAGCCAAACTTTGCTAGCCTAACTGTGCCGGCCGAACTCCAGGTTAGGATTGTGCCCCCAGTGAAATAAGACGGGCAGAGCAATCCTGCACTGCCCGTCGCACCGATGCTATAGCGTCGGCGTGATGGCCCTAGTGTTGACGCGGGAACACTGATCGACACTCCCACGTCAGCGCTAGAGCTGCAGGATCGGCACTGCAGGCAGCACTGGCTCTGCTGTGCCCACGCTGAGCCTTCCTTGCACCGACCAAAGCGCAAGTGTTAAATGTTGTTTATTCTACTTTCTCATGCCACAAAACTGTTTCCTTATGTTATTTGGCATTTAGGGTGATTTCGGGGTTTAGAACGTGGAATGGCTTTGGAATAAGTTAGAATTCCCCCCCCCCCTTGAAATTAATATAATAATTGCACCTGTTACCCAGATTTTCATTGTAAGAGCTGTTTTTAGGGCTGGATTAGGGAATCCAAAGAGGGAAAGGTGTATGGTACAGGGGAAATGAAATTACAATTGATGTTACCCAAGGTTTGGATAATTTATTCATGGAATCTAGAATGAATCTTTGGATGTTTAGCTAGTTTCAAGATGCTCTCCTTTGTCGCTCCCTGGAAGATTCTCCAGGTGGGCATTATTTTGCATTTAATACAAAGGGCACTAATTAAACTCTCTGTGTTCCCAAGCAGTGGCATGTAGGAGATCCGGAAACTCAGTTGCAAATTTGTCACTCCAAAATCAATGGAGACTGCAGAGTCTCGGCAAATCGTGACAACATTATTAGCCTCACCTCAAGGGATGTACAGCAGGAGACTGCTAATGCAAAATTCCTACGTTCCTATCAAATCCTGGCTGAAACCGAGCCAAGGCTGTAAGGGAAGAAGCAGTCAAGAGATAAAGTGCTTTCCTGTGCTTTAAACACTTCGTAGGGCTGTCGACACAACGCTATCTGAGGGGCAGATTAATGCCCTCTGAGATCATGGCTGGGATTTAGACACCTCTCCAGTTGGAAGAACACTCCAAGCACCTACTCTGAAATGGCCAACAGACGGAAAGGCTGCATTCACCGCTGTATTTTGCAGGACTACTTATCGCTGTAATTTAACACATGATTTATCCGTCAGTGACTCTATCCTGCAAAATTCACTGCCTGGGGAGGAAATTGCTGAACTCAAGTCAACTGGGGGGAAATACTTGAAGCCGTTTTCTGCAGTTTGTCATGGATGGCTCTCAGAAACTTCTGCAACGCTATTTCTCTCCACTTGCACAGTGACAAAAGGGCCCTATAATACATTATTATTGGGTGAGTTCCCAAAATAGTTCTTCGGTTTAAACAGAATAGCAGCAGTCCAAATGCACCTTGCTTTTTAAACCTCTTCCTTGGATTTTCCTGATCTTGGACAGGAGGTGTGAAGTGATGGTTGAGCTGCTGGTACTGCTAAGCAGGATAATCCATAAGAACATAAGGAGAGCCCTGCTGGATCAGGCCAAAGGCCCATCTAGTCCAGATTCCTGTATCTCACAGTGGCCCACCAGGTGCCTCAGGGAGTATGCAATCCAGGGTCTTGTTTTTGGATGGGAGACAGAATGCCAGGCTGGGACAAGCTGCAGTACCTGTTGTGGCAGAACGGGGTCACTGTGGAGCCGATTAGTCAATGTTGGAATGTGTCAGAAGACCAGCCAGCAAAAGGACAGAGTGCGACCTTTAGGACTTGTTGGCTTGATTTATGATTGTCCCCTTACCTTGAGGAGACCTATAGCCTACACAGGATGCAGTATAGCCCTGCCCCCTTGGACCCACTGCATCAGCACTGGTAAGGATTGGGCTGTGATGCTGCGACTCCAGCATCATGATGGCAACCTGAGATGTATCTAATAGTCACCTAGTAATAATCAGTGCAGGTAAAATCTACCTTAGGTGAACCATGGGGATCCTGACCACCTGCCACGACACTCGCCCTGCTTCCAACTGTTGACATAACACGTCACGGTGACACATGTTTATTGCAACATGCAGACCCTGAAAATTCTGCTCAGGATTTATCGAGGACTGGCCCTGTTAGGCAGATGCCAAGGACTCACGGCCTTCAGAAAGCCCACTGCTGATCCTCAAGACACCTCCGTGCTCCCCACCTTTGTGGGCAATTTGCCTCCAAAGCAGAATGTGTCATCCCAGTTTGAAATGGATTTCCAATTCTGGTCTGGAGCCAAACTGTGGCTTGTGGTGACCATAGTTTTACCCAATTCAGAGGGGCAAACACAACACTCTTGTCAGGAACCATGAATCAAAGGTGGGCATCCAACCACAATGGAGAAGAAGGAAAGGCAAGTTGTCGTACTCAAGCCCAACACAAAGCAAGCTAGAGGGGACTGACCATTCTGAAAGACTCAGCTCTCACTGGGAGAAGGAATTCCAGCTTTGTACACTTATACATGTTCCCTGATAGACAAGTAGAAAACAGAGAAAGAAGTCTAAATAAGTAAATGGTCGTTTTATTTTTATATTTGCTGCCTGTCTATATTTAGAGGGGGCAGTGATGCGGTGGCAGCAATAGGCATTTCTCAGTATGCATGAGATGGCCTTTCTTAAAATGCATTAGGCCAATTCTGAAAGATAAAGAGGAAAACAGGCACCAAGAAAGGCATCAGGGAAGATAAGAGGATTCATTTAATACAGCAGCGCAGGGCTAAAACCTGGATCAAAGTCTTCCAGCTGTACAGTAAAGTCGGCGTGAGCCTCATGATATGGGGGCCAAGGAAGGCATTAAATAATAGGTGATTCATTCTTAGCATCCCTCCCCTCCCGTCTTTCATCTTTGTGAGGCAAACAGTAAGGGACCCTTTTATTCCAGGGATCTTTGTTCAGCGAAACTGTAAATAAGCAAGAGCTAAACTCCAGCTGCAGGAACAAAAGCTGGCAAGAGCTTAACAGACCTGCAGTGGCTTTTTTTTTTTTTTGCTTTAAAACAAATGCCCCCCCCCCCGAATCCATAGGACCTTCTTTTCATTTACTGCAGTGTTCTGATCTGGATACCCATCCGGTGTATTCTTTTTTAAGTCCCTGATGGTACAGACCTTCACTTTCATATTGGGGCTCTTTAATAGAGAAGTAATTAATCTGTGGAACTCCTTGCCACAGGAGGGGGTGATGGCATCTGGCCTAGGTGCCTTTCTGGAGGAAGAGTCCATCGCAGGCTACAGGCCATGGTGGGTGGTGCCATCTTCCTTGTCTTAGAAGCAGGCTACCTCAGAATGTCAGGTGCAAGAGAAATGGATACGTAGTCCTCTTGTTGTCTCGTGTGCTCCCTGAGGCATCTGGTGGCCCACTACAACACAGGAAGCGGGACTAGATGGGCCTTTGGACTGATCCACCAGGGCTCTTCTTATGTGAGCTGCCATTCAAAACTGCCATTGAGCTGCAACGGCTGTTGTCATAGGTCAATGATTGTGGGCACTTAACCTACATGGGCCTCCATGTTTCAGCAGGCAGCCCACTGCTGATTCCCAGAGCCCTGGCCTGGACCTTGTTCCTTCTTCTCCTTTTTTCTGTTGCACTCCGAGGAGGTTAATCTTCATGGCAGCAGTGATAAGGGGGAGCATCCTCCACCCTGGTGGCCCTAGAAGGAGAGGATGTCTGGATGGGCAGTGACCGGGGGAGGTGCCTGGAGAGCTTTGGGCTGAGGCAACAGAAGCAGCTGCCTCAGGGGGCGGACCATCAGGGAGCACGTCAGTTGGCACTTGGGCTTTGGCAGTGTGCAGCTCCTGCTTGTTCACCTAATATTTACTTTTGTTCCTCCCAGTCGTGTAGCTACAGGAAGGGCAGAGAAGCTAAGTACGTGCGGTGCAAGTGGCCCCTCCCACTTACCAATGGCAAATGGGAGGGACCCTGAGGTGCTGGAGTAGTTTCACCCATTATACGTGGCCGTGGCTGTCTTCAACAGCGTGGGCTATGAGGGCCTCCTGCCAGAACAAGGAAGGACTGACAGCACTCAGGGAAAGTTCTGGCTTGGTCCTGACTGGAGCCTTTCACAGTCTATGGCTCAGCTCTGACAGACATTATTGTGCTACCCTATGTCGAATCACAAGGGACACTACTTCAAGAAACCTATATATAGTCCTACTATCCGAAATAGGCCTGAAGTGGGAGTTATCCTAAGTGGAGATGGGCAGCGCCATTCAACGCTGCCCATTGTGTCAACGCTATGCCAGGGCGCTGATCGGCACCCCCGCGTCAGTGCTAGAGCAGCGGAACCAGCGCTGCTGGCAGCACCTGCCAAGCCTCCCTTGCGTTGGCTGAAGCCAGCTGGCATGAGGGAGGCTCCGTGTCCATATGGACCCGTGATTGGCGGAAGGGGGGAGGTTGGGGGTGGGCATGGGCAGGCATGGGGGGGGCGGCCATAAGGTGGCCAATTCGGGCGGCGCAGTCTCCTCGGATCTGCACTGCTGTTTAGAAGGCACAGATCTGAGGAGAGCATAGGTGAGGCTGGAGCGTCCCCTACGGTAAGGGAGCGGATGCTGGATATGGCGCTGGCCCGTCGGCCTCACCGTTCCAGAGCTGCTTAGGGTTGAGCTTTCAGTGTGTTCACTGATTGGTTTTACTCTCCCCTGCAAGGCTATTTGCTTTTGTTATTCAGGGCACAGTCCCGACCTTGCGCTGGGCCAGCAGTGTCGCAACCCTGCCATAAGGAACGTCTGCGCCGTGGATGAAGGTTGTTTGGCTCCACCTAACCCACAGTCATCTGCTGTTGTATATTCCACTTTTCAACCCCCCCCCAAAAAAAAAAGCCTTCACATGTTGTCAGCTGATTTTGCAAATGTGAAATATGAAGTGAGGTGGCTGTTCCTCCTCAAACACAACATCTGTGGATTTTGAAGGGACTTCAGAAACATCTCAACAAGATGAGCAACATTCTGGAAGGTGGGTGATGAGTGGGAAGGTCGGCGATGCTTATATTTGGGGGTCTCACTTGCAGTGCAAGGTTCATCATTTCAAATGTCACTTTAGGCAGTTGACAGCCAAGAGCTGTGAGACCCCCTAGATCATGGCCAAACAGTAACCCTATTTGAGTGTTTTCATCCATATGCACACTGAACATGTGAAGGATTCCAGGGCCTCACCTGCTGGTCCTATCCCTGTTGCCAGACCAATTAACATAAGAACATAAGAACATAAGAACTTAAGAACATAAGAAGAGCCCTGCTGGATCAGGCCAAAGGCCCATCTAGTCCAGCTTCCTGTATCTCACAGCGGCCCACCAGGCGCCCCAGGGAGGCATGAAACAACAAGATGCTTGCATCCTGTTGCCACTCCCTTGCACCCGGTACCAGTAGCCCACCACCTTGTAAGGAGGTTGCACAATCCATCATTGCCTATAGCCCACGATGGACCTTTCCTCCAGAAATCTGTCCAATCCCCTCTTAAAGGCATCAAGACCAGATGCCATCACCACCTCCTGTGGCAAGGAGTTCCACAGATTAACTACCCGGTGGGTAAAAAAGTACTTCCTTTTATCTGTTTTAACTCTCCCAACCCTCAGCTTTAGTGGATGCCCCCTGGTTCTGGTGTTTTGAGAGAGGGAAAAGAACATCCCTCTATCGACTTTATCCCTTCCATGCATAGTTTTGTATGTCTCAATCATGTCCCCCCTCAGGCTCCTCTATTCTATTCCCAACCTCTGTTCATCTGGCAGTAAGACTGAAAGGGGAGTTTGCACATTCAGGGCACAATCCTAACCAACTTTCCAGCACTGACATAGCTGTGCCATGCGCTGCATCCTGCAGTGGAATAGTAGTCACTGCAGTGGAATAGTAGGCCTCCTCAGGGTAAGGGAATGCTTGTTCCCTTACTTCAGAGCTGCATTGCCTTTACCCCACTGCTGGAAAGTTGGTTAGGATTGCACCCATATACTCACAGGCTCCTCTTTCCCATCTTCTGCAGAAAGCACGGAAATTGGAGAAGGTGCCAGAGTGCTCTGATGTTAGGAGCAGGACAAGCAATGGTAGCCATGCCACTCTTCAGTGATTTTGCTGAACACATAGTTAATCTGGGTAGTTAATCTGTGGAACTCTTTGTCACAGGAGGTGGAGATGGCATCTAGTCTGGATGCCTTTAAGAGGGGATTGGACAGATTTCTGGAGGAAAGGTCCATCGTGGGCTATAGGCAATGATGGATTGTGCAACCTCCTTACATTGGTGGTGGGCTACTTCAGAGTACCGGGTGCAAGGGAGTGGCAATGGGAGCCAAGCATCTTGTTGTCTCATGCCTCCCTGGGGCACCTGGTGGGCCGCTGTGAGATACAGGATGCTGGACTAGATGGGCCTTTGGCCTGATCCAGCAGGGCTCTTCTTATGTTCTTACATGGAAGGGGACCCTTGAAGAGGGCTACTGCAACAGCACAAAAGAAGAATGTTTCACAATACAGCCAACCATTTGGTTACTGTCTGCCTAGATGCAAATTGATTTAACCCTCTCAGGGCCCACCCTTATCGAACTTTCCAGCGCCAATGCAGCTGTGCCAATGAGGCACGAGCTATATCCTGCAGTGGGGGTGTGTGGGTGTCATGAAGTCATGGAGGCCTCCTCAAGGTTTGTTCCCTTCCCTGAACATTTTTAAGGAATTCCTTTAATACCGAATTGTAGCTTACTTTCGGTCTACGGGCCAACAAGTAGTAACATCAGGCTCCATGTGAATACTTCTTCAGGACTGAGGATTTAGAGCATTAATTGAGCTTTCAAATGGTGCTGGAATGATTTAGCAAGGCATTGCTACACACACACACACACACACACACACACACACACACACACACACACACTCCTTTCATGCTTCCCATCTTAGCAGGTGTCCATTTGGTCTGTGTCGCCTTCCATCTCCTATGATTTAGAGCCAGGAAAAAAAAATCACAGTCTAGGAAATCTTACATATACATTGAACTGAGTGGAATAAACCGCATGGTAATAGCATTTCGTAAAGCTGCCCAGCCAGCCAGCCTCCCTGGTGAGATGCTTTTTATTATGTTCAGCTCCAAGTGTCATTTCCCTAATGCTGCCCATACATCTTGCACTGGGTTACCATTCTCATCTGTATTCACCTGCTCTTCCCTCCTTGGTAAAGAGGCACGGCAGTGGGCCAGCTACTTGCAAATGAAGTGTGTCATAAAACGACATGGGTTCCTTTGCAATTTATTCTCCTGGCTTTTGTTCTGTTGTTCTCCAGGGCTGGGGTGGACAGCAGGCAGCGGCAAGAATGCATCCTTCAATGGTGTCGCTTGCTTAGCTCTCTTCCAGGTTTGTCTTCTGTTGCTTGCTTTGCTAAATGGAGCAGGAGGAAGGAGGCTGTTGTTTAGAGGTCACATTGTCTCCCACTCCCACTAGGGAATGCTGTCTTTAGGCTAGAAGTAGAACCTTCAGTTTTGGGTGCACAACAAAACAAAAAGTGCTAATCAACTCATCTGTAAGGTTATGTGTATGCCAGACAGACAGACAGACAGACAGACCGACCGACCGACCGACCCTGGAAGAGGTGGTAAATGAGCTTTAGGAAGGAATGTGAAGCACCAGTTTGCATCAGGCCTTTTACTATTCTCAGGGGCATTCCTAGAGGAGGGCGAAATGCTAAGTTTTTCAGGTTCCTCAACACCTTTGTAAAGCTGCCCCACCCCCTTGCCATCAGAACCATTCGCAGCCGTGAAAGCAAAGCAGCGGCATCTCCTCCACTTTGCCTCTGCAGCCACGAATGGCTCTGAAGATGAGGGGCAGGAACCACTTTAAACAGGCATTCAGGAGCCTGAAAAAGTGTTTTGCTCACCCTGGAACACCACTGACTAGTACAGTGCTGCTGAAAATGTCGTAACGAGCCTTGCTGTCAACCAGGGTCTGCAGCTGCTGTGGGTCCAGTCGCTACGTCTTAGCGTCTCCTACCTCACAAGGCTGTTGTGAGGACAAAAGGAGGGAAGGGGCTATGTACATGACTCAGAGCTACTTGGAGGAAGGGTGATATAGAAATGTAGAATGTAGAAGAATAAATTGTGAGAGGCACAAATTCTAGTAGATGAGGATAGCTCACAAACTGATGTGCCATCCCACATTCCATTGGGTTGCTTTGCATACTGAAACCATGGTTTCTCAAGGACAAGAGCCAAAATCATTTGCTCCCCCATGTTTTCATCAACATTCCCCTTTGCACACTTTGAGGTTTGTACATGATGCTTTGTTCTAGTTCTTGATAGCTAACAGTTGCCATGTTGTTGTGTTTGAGAGCTAGCAAGCAATGCTGTGTTGCGATGCTATGTTCGCAAGCATTTGACAGGCATTTCTAGCGGCAATGCTGGGGAGTAGCAGAAGGATGTTCTACCTTTCAGTTTCCTGTGCCTGTGTAACTCCAGGTTAGGATTGCACCCTCAGACTCTATAGAGAGCAATGGAGACAGATCCTTGCCTCTGAAAGGCTTCTCTGGTGCATTATTAAGTCTATCATAATTGATGCTTTTTTCTGTGGCATTCCAGGTCATTTAATGGTATTGAGCACTATGACGGCTTAATCCCTCCAAAGACAACGTGCAGGGTGAAAAAAACAGATAAATAGACTTCATATCTCATGAAGGGCAGAAGGAGCAAACTAGTCACCATGAAAATGCCTTAATTACAGACTTCACCTGAGAGATGTTGCAGGTGATGATCAAAAACAAAAAGTGCTTCTTTATTTTTTTATTTTTTGGCGTTTTCCCCCCTCCTGGGTAAACTGATTAGAGACAAATCCCAGATAAAAATGCTGCTGTGCTAAAATTTCAGGGGCCCAGGTGTCAGTATAAAGAGCCGTCTTCCAAGTAATTCCTCTGACTAGTGCACGATTCTGGGAACTGGCAAAGGAGAGGGCTGTTGCCTTTGTGCCGTGTTTGTGAGCTTCCTGAAGGTGACTGCGGTCGCAGTTGGAAAGAGAACATTGGGCTAAATAGACTTGAAGTCTGGTCTACAGAAACAGGTCATCATATGGCTCCTGCGTTGTTCCACTTCGGAATACAGATGGCGGATGCTGCCTGACAAGCATTTCTATCTATTTTTATTTAATATGCAAGATGCATGACAGGTACATGCATACATGATCCCCCATGCACGTTCTACTGGACTAGCTGGGAGGAAGCCTCACCTGACTCTTGGAAAATTCCATGGGTGGCCGCACTTTGCTTTTATGGCACATTTGCCAACGAAAGTCACATCTTGGCAGCTTCCTTACTTGGAGCAAACAAAGTTGTTAGCAAAGCAAATGTTTCCAACCCTAGCTGGCTTCACCATTTCCATGGCCCAGTTCCATCAAGGAGTCCATGCTAATGAAATAATTGGCCTCTAGAACTTGCCGTAAGTTTTTGGTTACATCCTTGATACATCAATTTAGGACCAGGAAGGTGCAATCAATGGCTCTCGGGTCACAAAAGAAGATCATTCCACAAAAACTCCCATAATTGTCTATGGCAGCAGTTCCCAAACTCCTGCAAGGGAGTTGGGAACTAGGTAAGTTCTTGCATGGGTGGGGAGGGGGGGCAGCAATGGTGCCGCAGCCAGGGGCGGATCTAGAGAAAATAGCGCCCATGGTGGTGCCCAATGAAATTGCGCCCCCTTGTCGGGACCCACCGGAAATGACGTCATAGCCGGAAGTGACGTTGCTGGAGGGGCGCCTTGTCCGCAGAGCAGCCGTACTTTTCAAATTTCTGCCAAGCCGATCTGCTTAACAAGCTCTCCCCCCGTCTCCTTGCAAGAGCTCCCAGACTGCACACGCAGGGCAGCGCAGCACAGCCCTCTCCTTCCCTGACACAGCTGCTCCATGCCTTCAACGTGCCCCATCCCATTCGCTGCCAGGATGTCTCTGGGCGGGCGCAGCCACCGCCCACTCCACTCTGCTCTTTCCCTCTGGCAGGCTGTGCCGAGGATGTGCCTTGGAACCGGGTGGTGATGTTGATGATGAGGTTTGGCCCTCCCCCACCCCACCTCCCCAAACTCCAACTCAAACAGGAGCCCTGGAATACGCCTCTCCCCCAAACCTCCCCGTATCAGGCACTGCTAAAGCTTCTTTGCCTCAGGAGTCCGATCCTCACCCGCCCCCCCCATAATTTCCCCCCTTTCTCCCCCAATAGTTTCCCCCTCCTTTCTTCACGGCCAAAGCACAATGACTTACGACGGCCGCTTTCAGTGGCAGGCTCAGCCCGGGCTCTCTCTCCGCCAAGGGACTCCCCGCTTCATCCCCCACCCGAAAAGTAAAGCTCGACTCAACTTCTCTTCCACCCTGACTTTTATTTTGTGCAGGGGGGGGGGGAGGCAAAGGAGTGTGATGGTGGGAAAGGGGGGGAGACATCACCTCTTCGAAGCATCTCCTTTCAGGAGCCCCAGCAGCCACACGCGCAGCCATAATTGCTGCACTGGGCTTTGGCTGCTCCTGCTGCTGTTTTTCCTGGGTGCTGCCTGTCCTCCGACGGGGGGGGGGGAAATACTACAGACAGTCTCACCTCCCCCATGCTCGGCTACCTCCTCCCAGCCATGAAGGAGAGGAGAAAGAAAAAGTGAGTGGGAAAGCGGCAGGCAGCAAGCCCCTAACTGGAGGCGGAGATGCTGCTGCCGCGGTTCCTCCACGCTGGGGATCTCAGCCTCCTCGGCTCCTGGCCGCAGTGTTGTGGGGGGGGGCGTGTGGCGCCGCGCAATGTTGTGGGGGCGGGGCCCAGGGGCGCCAAACGGCGCCCCCCCTGAAGAATGGCGCCCATGGCTCATGCCATGGGGTGCCACAGGCTATTTTCGCCTCTGGCCGCAGCAATCATGGCACCTCTGTTGCCAAGGGGCTTGTTTCTTACCTTGGGGCAGTGCTGGACTTCTCCTGTGGCTGCTATAAATAGCCCTTATTTCCGATCAAAACCTCCGGTTTTGCTATGTACAGCAGCCAAGAAGGAGATTAGAGGGGGCTGCGAGCCTCCAGGAATCTGCAGGAGGCCAGCACTGCCCCAAGGTAAGCTGAAATCACTGCAGTGCCATTGCTGCCATCGGAGCAAGGTCACTCTCCTGAAGAGGGAATGCCCTGCTTCCTTTCCACTGTAGGTCGTGACCCATCAGTTTGGTAACTGCTGGTCTATGGGAAGGAAAGGTATGAAAAGCTGGGTCATGGGACCAGCACATCTTCTTTTGCTGCCACGTTGCTGGTTTCAGTATTCATTGACCCACCAACCCAAGATCCACTGTGCCAAGCCGGCACTTGCTCGCATGTACCAGTGCTGCTGGGGGAAGAGGTGGGTTGCCTAAGACATGTTTTGAAGACATATGAACCAATACCCTTACTGAAGCTCTGGTGCTGGATCACTGCTCTGGCTCTAGACAGGAATGATGTGCACATGATGTTGGAGAAAGAAGGATATAAGAATAGTAATTTAAATAAATTGTTGCAGGACCAATGGCAGAGCAATCACTGAAAGCAGAATCTGGCTAGTTTTCCGCATTTCAGAAAAACCCTTTGGCTGCTATGTTCTTGGCCTTGTTTCAAGGGATGCAACAGAGGGTGCAATCCTAAACTAGAGTTAGGCTGGCACAGTTAGGCCAACAAAGTTTGGCCAGCACAAGGGACACTGTAAAGTATGTTTGGACCACTCTCTGAGTCAGGGAGGCCAGCACATAGATGTGCACCATGCTCCCTGACTCCAAGAGTGGTCCAAACTTTGCTGGCCAAACTTTGCTGGCCTAACTGTGTCAGCCTAACTCCAGGTTAGGATTGTGCTCTTAAAGTGAACACCACCAACCACCTTGCATGTTATAGGGCCTAGTTTAGTGTTAGGCATATAGTTGTTTTCTTATTTAAGGTGTATCTTAGTTAAGTCTATGTTAGTTCTTTTAAGCCTTTTCTAATTTTGTAACTGTTTTCTTAATAAATCATAGTTAATATATAAAACTTCGTGAGTATTTGGAACCAGACTAAATTCAGTTTTGCTGCTTTGGCACGCTTATCAGTTAAGCTTTATAACTTTGGGATAGTCCCTGTAGTTGGGGCTAGTTTAGCCTGGGGAGTTTTAAAGTTAAGAGTCTGTTCATTCCTCTGTTTGAGGCTGTAACTCTCAGCTGTGGTCCCAGGCTGGTAGGAGAGGCTATGTGCCTTGTTGCCTTGGCTTGGAAGTGCTTAAGGACACTCTCTGCTGAATGTGCACAACTCAGATGGGCCCTGGGCTGGTTATAGGGCATATGAGCCTGTGAATTACAGGCAGTTTCTCTCAAAAGCATTTGCATATGTTCCTATAAGCTTGTGCTGTTTCATGAAATAGTAGAAAATGAAATTATCCATAGCAAAAGATCATCATTTTTTGATGATATATATATATAAAAAAACCCAAGCATATTCACCAACATTTTTCTGTTGGCTTTAAAAAATTATTGTTGCTTGACAGTAATAACCAGGGGAAGTGTTGATAAAAATGCAGAACTGGGTTTTTCTCTCTCCCAAGTTGAAATAAACATCCTTTTCAAATCTTGGTTTACTAAAAGAATTAAAATGCACTCAAGATAAATGTACTTGTTAACTCTAACCCCAGAAATCCCAACATTTGACTATAAAAAAGTCATTCTAAGGCTAATACTCAAGCTGCTGAGTGTGTTAGCTGTTTGTTTACGAAATGAACAGTATAAGATTCATAAATCTTATTCACATTATAAAAAAACATTGCACTAATAAAAATATTTTTTTAGTGCTTGCAACAAACATTTGGCTAGACTTTGGCTCATGCACTCATACATACCTTCCTTGACATCCATTTGGCTCGACAAACACATGTGCACATGCACAAGCACACAAACACATCTTTCTTGACCCCAATCCCACTAACAGCCCAATATTAATCCACTGGAAGAGGGAGGCCAGCTGGCTGTCCTGTAGGCTGAATGCTTGTGGCTGAACGCTGCGCAACCCAGGGTAAAGGAAATTAATTTCCCTTCTCCCATGTTGTGTGGCAGCTTTCCCAACAGGGTTTCTCAGAACGACACCAGCAAAATCACTGATGCAAGTCCAAGGGGCCCGAGGAAGGTCAACTGCACCAGGGCCGGGAGTTTCGATCCAGCATATTTCAGCTGGCCCGATCCCACCCCACCCTGGTCTGGTCTGCCCAGGAGTGTAAATAAATGGCAATAAATCAACCATACAACAGATGAAATGGAAGGAATAAAAACCATGCCATTGTATTTTTAAGCAAATAATCCAACCAATCTGGCAGTGAAAGTTTGCAACCATATTCATAAAGAGTCTGCCCACCCACTTCATGTATCAGCAGAGGGCCCTCCACTGTGTTCCTTTGCCATCTGATTCCTGGCTGATGGAGATAGTGTGGCAGGGTCTTTTCAGTGGCAGCACCCGCGTTCCGGAACTCCCTGTCCCACAAGGCCTGGCTAGCCCCTTCATTGTTTGCTTTGTTTCACCAGGTGTTTGATTTAAGCTGATGGTCCCTTCTTTTCCTCCCCCTGTTTCCATAGGGGAGTATCCTTTGCCATGTTTTCAGGTTGTGGTTTTAGTCATTGTTTTCTTCTAGCTTTGAAGATTACTCGTTTATGAATTGCTGTTCATTTTGTGTCGAGTTTTCGTGTGTGTTCTAAACTGGCTTGTGCTTTCCCTTCCCATGATCACAGGAGTCCAGCAACTGGGAATACAGGAGGGTGAGCAACTGGCTGCTGTTAACACCCTTACCCATTTCTGGGTATCTAACATGACTGGATTAATAAAAAAAAAATGTAACAAATAATTAACAAGTGGGGAAAAAAATCCACCTGGTTTTCTTCATGCATCTCTAGACACGCTTTCTGCAGTGTTTCAAGTTGCTGGAGGATTTCACACCTCTCAAGCAAGCTGGCCTATTTATGCTGATTGTTAACACTGTCGAAATTACAATCTCCAGCAGAGCTATCCCTGCAGCTGTGCCCTCTGAGAAGATGGGAAAGGGATTTATTGTCTTTTTCCCCCCATTGGGTAGCAAATGCAACATTAAGATGTCAAGGCTGGATAAGCCAGATTGAACGTGCTAGAATCACCTGTCCAGAGAAGCAAACTGTACTTGGAGATTTCTGAGCTCTGGGCTTCGGCCAATGTACTCTCAGATACGATCAAGGTACATGGAGAAATAACAGCAAGGAGACATGTTCTTTTCTAAATCTGTACTGACCTTACAATCAACACTTTGGCCGTGACTCCAAGCATTGTTTGGGAGTGTATTTCTTAGCAGTTGCGAGCTAGTGTGGTGCGGGGGGGGGGCCTTGGACGTAACTACCCCATGTTCAACGTCTTGTTCCACAACAAAGCTAATTACAAAGCCTTGTGCAAGTCTGCCTCTGGTTAATCGACTGCCCAGAACGTTGGGGGAGCTACAGTGGTGCTCTGAGCTCCTTGCAATAAGAGGAGGACAAATATAACACATTTATTACTGCTAGAATAAATTAGTCCACTCATCGGTTTACTGTTTGTTCCATTCAAGAGAACCATTCTGCAACCACTAGGCTCTACCTCCGATTGCCACTTTTGGACAGGTAGACTACTGATTTTTATAGCCACCATCCTCTTGCATGACCACAATTCTGTATTCCCTTTGGCAGAAGAGCTGTCAAGGCTTTCTCTGCTCTTGTCCAAAGCTGGCAGGGGCAGAGCTAAGTAGCAACATTTCTTTGCACCACTATTCCACATGGTGAGATGAAAAGGAGACAGGTGGGAGCACCTCTGAAAGCAATAAAAGGATTCCAAGGTGCTGAGGTGACTCCGCCCACCCCGGTGCACCATTGGCTCTCTTGAACAGGAAAGTTTCCTGTTCAGGTTGAACCCATGGCAACCATCAGCCTTTCTTCACTCTTGACATGTTCCCATGATTCTCCCCCCAACCCTGCCCCCCCCCACTTGATGGCTGACTACAGCTCAGTTTTGACATTGTCCTTCAAACTCTGCTTACATATTTTCCCCCCCAGCCTAATGTCCCTAGATCTCAAACCTTTTAGCACCAGGACCCACTTTCTAGAATAAAAATCTGTCCGGGACCCACTGGAAGTGATGTCATGGCCAGAAGTGCCGTCATTATGATGCCAGAAGTTGCTGCTTTCCTGATAATGCAGCAATAAGTTGGGTTATTTCTCACTCATTTTCCAACAGCAAAATGAATGAGAAAGAAAAAAAGCCTATTTACAACCCCGACACAAGCAAAACCACCACACTGCCATACCCCTTTTCAGCATCCCACATTTTCAATATGGCTGCTCTAGGTGCTTTGTGACTCACCTGAAATTGACTTGCGACCCACTGGTGGGTCCCAACCTACAGTTTGGGAACCACTGCCCTACATAAAAATCCATTTATGGGTGTTGAAGATACACAGTAATCTACTCCCCTAAAAGCTTGCCAGTTTTGTTTTCCTTGACATGCTGGGAAATTCTGGTTTGAAATTTCACATTACGCAAAACTCTAAAGTTGTCTAATATTTCAGCCTCCCCAAGAGCAAATTAGCAGAAGACTATGGCTTTCCATGACCTGTGTATGTCACAGCCTTAACCCACTCGCCCTTTAAGCTGCCGAAATGTTCCTGATTATTCTATTGCTGCTGTTATGCACCAGCTTCAGAACTACTGGCAGAGAGAGGTGGGTTGTCAACAAAGAGTCGTTAAACCTATACAGCCTCCTAATTGAATTGCTAAAAATCAAATTAGGGAGGCCTCCTCAATATACTTCATCTCGCTTCAACCCGACTTCCCATTCCGTGTGGTGGCGTTCTTTTATTTTGTTATTTTTTTTAAAGTGTTTTCATTTTCCAGGCTGCAGTTCTAATCTCTGACCCTATTAACATGGTTTCTCTTGAGCAGTTATTTGCATTAGACTGAGAGCAACTGACTAAGGTTGATTAAAAAACGCCTACAGCTTAACTTCTGTGTAACCAGCTACATAAAAAGCAGGCTAGGAGCAAATGCATGGGCATGAAAAAGGGCTAAAATTCAACGTTTTTGTCCCTCCAGCTCTTTCTGAAGGATCAACATTTTAAATACTGGATAGATACCATGCTAAGGTTATCAACTCATCCTGACATTAAAAGGCAATTGCTGTAGTTTAAGAAGAATAGCAGGCAGTGATCAGCCCTCTTCAAGAGTTGTTGTTGTTGTTGTTGTTGTTGTTAGTCAGGGCCCTGGACACCAAACCAGCAGAACTTAGGCCTGCAAAGGCCAGGCAAGCCTGGAAGCTTTGTAGCTGCTCAGAGATTTGAACCTGGATCTTCCAGTCTACCCTCCTGAACCACTACACCCTCCTGGTGGCTTTTCCACAACGAAAAGTTCATAAAACCATTTGCAAGAAAAAACATTTCCTGCCCCAAGGAAACTTTCAAAAAGATATAAGGGAAAGGGAATATAGGCACTATGCTGGGATATATATGGATAGCTGCTCCTGTTCAATACAAGAGAACCATCCATCAAAATATGTCTCTTTACCCAATTAAATTAAATTAGCCTGAACGCATGGCATCATCAAGGGATGCTCATTGCTGCACTGGAGCAGACTGTGGATGGCACCCTTAGCAGAAGCCATGTTTCATTTGGATTGCCCCACCTCCCTAATTTTTCTAGTCTTCTTTTATTACAGTCGATGAGATCCCTATTAAGATCGCAGGGAACACTAACAGCCTACAGACCACTGCACAGCAAAGGGCTTTGAAAGGACAGTGCTGGTCACTTCTAAGCAATGATGTGTCTCCTTGGCCCCATCCAGTAATGGGATCTGGGGATTGACTACAGGAACGCTGGGCGGGACTTACGCGTGCTTGGCAGCCTGCCCGTTTTGTTCCTTCAGCTGCCTGCCGGCCGCGCGGGCTTCTCCTGGGGAGCGCGTCCCACCGCTGCTCGTCCGATCACCCGGCGCGCCCCCCACCCATCCCTCCCGGCGAGCCAGCACCCCTCCGAGGCCAGGGCGGGCGGCAGACCGAACGGACGGGCAGCCAAGTCCCGCCGAAGTCCCGCCCAGCGTGCCTGTAGTCAATCCCCAGATCCCATTACTGGCCCCATCTCCTACTCTCAACAGCCTTCTGCACCTGTCTGCAGAAGCAAGCACCAAATGCACGAAGTGTTCATCCCTGTGTTCTGAAACCACCACAGTCCAGGATTGCAGGATGTGGCCATGGAGATCATCTGTGCCGTTGCATGACTCCCATGTTCAGCAAACTCGTGGGCACAACAATGCTTGAAGAGGGCTAAAGAGGCACAAAAGTGCTGTCAGAAAGCATAGTCAGAGTGAATGAGAGCATCAACCTGCTTGGAATTGTGATATTGGCACGTCTTCCCTGCGCCAATTGTTTCAAAACACACTTGCTCAACTCATCTTTTCTCACTTCCTGTTCTGGCCCAAGACCCTCCAGCATCCAAGGCAGGTGCCAGCCTTGGCTCCTCCCACTTCCTGGACTGGAAAAGGAAGTGTGAAGGAGAGGCAAGGGTTAGAGCAGTGGATACACTCGAGTCACCACTCTGTTCCTCACATCCTCTGTCTCAAAGCACAGTTTTCAAATTTGGACAATTTCAGCAGTAGGGCAAAATTCAAAATCAGGCCATACATATTACATATAACTTGAGAGCCCTCCACCGCACATAGGCGTGCTTCACTTTATATTTTATAAAATCTAAATATTTTATATTTAGGCATAAAATATAAAAGACCGCAGTCCCAAAAGAATGTGGAGTAGATCAGTACATAAAGCCAAGGTTGGAGACCTGGACTTGCATGAAAGCAGGGGCATAGCTAAAGAAGTGCAGGGGGTGCAATTGCACTGGGCAACAAGCTTTAGGGGGGCAACAAGCTGAACTTGACAGTAGTGGCCAAAATTGTGAAAACCTTGGTATATATGAATAATACTTGAATAATAGAGCAGGAGGTGTGGAGTGATGGTTGAGCTGCTGGTACTGCCTGAAGCTAAGCAGGAGAATCTGTGGCTTGTTTTGGGATGGGAGACGGATGCCAGGCTGTGACAAGCTGCAGGACCTGTGGTGGTAGAACAGAGTTGCTGTGGAGCTGATGACTCACCGCAAGTGAGAGTTGCAGGGGAGTGTGTGAGGAGGCCAGCCGGCAAAAGAATGGAATACCATCTTGAGGACCTGTCCAGGCTTGACTTGCGATTGCCTGCTGGGGCTTGATGGCAGGCAGCCAAAGGAGAGAACCACACTGTGAAGGCGACATCTGGGACTGAGGATTTGGCGGATCACAATAATACTGAAAAAATGGTGGTTTAGACTAGCCTGCTCGTGTAAGCCGCCTTGGGCATTTGCTTCGGCATGGGAAGGGCGGGCAGCGGTGTTATGCTGCCGGAACGCTGGGCGGGAGATCCGGGTGATCAACAGCCCGCCCGTCGCGTTCCGCAGCGTTACGCCGTTAGTGTAATGTACGCAAGCGGCGTAATTGGTTATGCAAACGGCGTAACGCTCCGGAACGCGATGGGCGGGCTGTCAATCACCCGGATGTCCCGCCCAGCGTTCTGGCAGCATAACACCGCTGAGGGCGGGGTATAAATTCTTCAAATAAAAAATATATAGGATCCAGAACTGGAGGCCTCCATTGGTCCCTGGGCCCGATTTGCCCTTCCCCTTGCCCTCCCCCTTCCCATGAAAACCCACACCACTGGCCGGTCTTACCTGGCTCCAGCAACGGCATAGCTGAGTCCCAGCACCAACTGGTTCGGGCCCAGCACTAGTACTGCTTACACTCTGGATGCCACAAATGTGCTTTACGAAATAGTTGCAGTACCCAGAACTGGTGCTGAGCAGCAGCACCGGCGTAAAAAGCCTATAAGATTCTTATTTTTTTGCTTATTTTTTTGACCTCCTTATTGTCAAAAAGCAATATTATTGAGAATATTTATATCATTTCCTATATTCCCCCCATCAGTAAGTCAGAGCTAGGGGTTTCTGATCATGCAAATAGATATGAAGAGAGGAAAGAGTTGTTCTCTTCATTGCTGTTGTCACAGACAGTCAGCCTCACTGTGCTTTTCCCTGCTCGAGGCGGGAAGAGCTTTGGAAAGGTCAACATAATTGAAACATAATCATTTCACTTCTCTTTGAGTGCTCACTAGCTGTACCTCTCTATGCTACAGCAACATGCTTAAGGACAAGATAGATGGTCAGGTGTTCAGCCATGTACAACATTAGGTCCAGAATCAATTGCTCTGCAAAAATTAATGGAAATGGAATTGGGAAAGAGGAGAGATTGGTAACAGTATTAATGTTCCAAATAATGCAGGCAATTATACTCAAATACTGTAGAATAGGCTTTTTGTTGCCAGATGAGAGGCTAAACCCTACTGTACACCCTACTACATTAGCAGTTCAAGTCATATATCCAGTAGTGTCATTCAGTAATGAACAGACGGAACGCTGGGCGGGACTTACCGCCTGATTGGCTGCGCGTTGCTGACGCGGCGCTGCCTTTCCGAGCGCCGCGCGGGCACCCCTGGCTTTGGAGGGGGTGCCCGCTTGCCTGGGGGGCGCGCTGGGTGCTGTGGAGAGCTGCAGAGGGGCGCGCCACCCAGAAGAAGCCCCCGCGGCGGAATGGCAGGCGGCGACGCGTTGCGGGCTCCCTGTCAATCAAGGGGTAAGTCCCGCCTAGAGTTCCGCTTCCTCATTACTGAATGACACTACTGCATATATCTATATTAGATGGAGCAGCTGGGACCCAATGTGGGGTGGCTGGGACCCAATGTGGGGCGTTCCCACAGGGCCCTCCACCTTCCCCACAGGGCCCTTGTGGTATCATGTGAAAAGCACGGCACCTGGACATAGTTGGTGGTGACATGTTGATATCACAGCCAACTGCTTCCAGGAGGCCCATTTTGGCAATTCAGAGGCAGGGGCAGGTGGGAGCAGAGGCAGAGGCAGGAGGGCAAAACTCTAAGTTTTGCAAGAAGCCTTACCTTGCAGTGGAAATCACTCCTCTCCTGCACCGTTTTAGCCAATCCTCACAGGGAAAAGCAACATCTTGGCATTGCTTACTGGCTACAGCAGCAAGGGAGAGGAGGGATTTACATGACAGGGTAAGGCTCCTTGCAACACTTAGAGCTTTGCCCTCCCTGTAGATCTGCCTCTGTGTGGGAGGGCCCAAGGGAAAGCTGTTCTGCTCACCCCACTGACCTACAGCCCATAGGGATCCTGACTCCAAAAGCAGGTGATATGCTTGCTGTGCTGGTGTGGGGCCCCCCAAAGCGGGGGCCTCAATGTGACAACATTGGTCACATTGGTTTAAGGCCCGCCGTGCTGTGGAGATCTATGAAACATGAAAAAAGTGTCCTTTTATTTTCATCCATACTTGTTCTGGCATTTTCCAGCCTTATTAGGATGCTTACTGTGATGAAATATGAGGATGACCATTTGACTCCCGTTAAAATAGAATGACGCTCCTATGATTCTCGGAGAATTATGGGGAACATCATCCCAGACAAACATTTGCTCCTGCACTTGGGAGCTGGAGGGTTACTTAATATCAAACAAAGAGACTGCAATACATAAGAACCAGGCACTGCCAGCCACAGCTATATTTCTCCATCATGAATCCCTCCAGGAAATGTCTTAAAAATCAGATATTCTAGGTGGGTGTTTCCATGACTAGTTTTACGGTCCACCCCCACACTATAAACCCGTTGTAGTGATCGATGCTGGCATATATATCCTGGCGGATGTTTGGACTACGAGAATTTTTCCATGTCACTGTTTCAGTTGGAAAGTGCTGACAGATCCTTAACTGGGCTCCATGTGCCCAGACTGTGGCTGACTTCACAGTCAGAGCTGTTCTCCAGGAAAAGGGGTATAGATAGTGATGTCATGCAGGGGGAACGCGGGGGAACTCAGTTCCACTAGTTAAAATTAGGGCTGACTCCGCCCACTTCACTCTCCCTCCCCCCCTCCTAATTCCTCTGCAAAGAGCTTTTCTTCTTGATTGGCCGGCACTCAGAGGGTTAAAGGGAGCGACTCCGGATTCCTAGGGGGGCGAAGGCAGTGATGTCATTCAGGGGGAACGGACCAGAATGGGCGTTCCGGATCCTAACGGGCTCCATGGCTGGTTCCGGGTTCCTGACAAGTGCCAATCAAAAGTGAGTTCCTGTTCCTAAACCATTTGAATGACACCACTGGGTATAGATATATCTTTGTGGAGTGAAAGAGGCAGGAGGAAGGTGAACTGAACAGAACGGGCTCTCTGTGAATAGATCCCTATGGTTGGTATGTTACATTTGAAATGCACCTCTCCATTCAGGGAATTCAGTTCAGTTCTGCTGCAAAAGCAAGCAGTGGCGTAGCTAGGTCATTTGATACCCAGTACTCAGTCACATACGGCTCCTGGATCTGGGTGTTCAATGTTGCCATCATGGTTAATAATCACGGATATAGTCCACTATGTCTGTTTAGAATCCACTGTAAACATAATATAAGAGCGCAATCCTAACCTGGAGTTAGGCTGGCACAATTAAGCCAGCGAAGCTTGGCTGGCACAAGGGCCACCGTAAATTGCACTTGGGCCACTCTCGGAGTCAGGGAGGATGGTGCACATCTATGTGCTGGCCTCTCTGACTCGGAGAGTGGTCCAAATGCACTTTATGGTGTCTCTTGTTCCGGCCAAACTTTGCTTGCCTAACTATGCCGGCCTAAATCCAGGTTAGGATTGTGCCCTAAACTACTGGCCAACAGCACTCAAATTCCCCACCAGTAACAACACTAGGGTTGGTGTCACCTGGTGAAGTAACATATGGTATGCCCCCCATTTGTTTATTTATTTAACTATAGAGCAGTACAGGTCACCCAGCAAATCAGTAACCAACAAAAAACCAGTGGTCATCTTGATGATACGGAAAAGAAACTTCTAGTATAAGCTCTGATACATGGAAAAGGGAGCTGGCTAATAATAACTTATGCTGTGTCATAATAATACCTTGTTAGCTCTCAGAACACAGTATAATTAGTTTTGAATTAAGGAAATCCACTGTTTGCTACATAAGTCAGTTATACTTTCCCTGTTTATGTGGCTCTATAACTTTTGATAGAACATAGATAATTCAGTAAGGTTTCTTTCATTACATTCTGCCTTAAATTGCACATTGAATGATATACAACATTATGTTATTATTCCTAAAAAACACAGTTTCCACAATTTTTGGTCACTAGTGATGTCACCCCAAGGGTGTCACCATACTAACACCATGCTGTGTCACAATATCATCTCACTGGCTCTTCAACCAATCACTCATTGATCTGCTTTGAGTTAAGGAAATCTACTTTTTGTTACGTAAGACATTTGCATTTTTGTTTTTGTTTTTTGTTCATAACATTTGACAGAATTCAGATATTACACTCTGGTTTGTTTCATTGAATTCCTCATGCAATTCCACATCGAATGATATATACCTAAAGTATATATTTGATATATACCTAAAGATAGTATTATTCCTAAAAACCACAATTTCAACAAACCACTATTTTAAAATAAGACAGTTGTATTTTTGGTTTCTAGTTTTTTGGATAGAAACTTTTGATAGAATGAAGATATTATACTCCGGTTTGTTTCATTGAATTACCCATGACATTCCACATAAAATGAAATATAACATGATGATATTATTCTTAGTAAACATAAGTTTTCACAATTTTGGTCCCGAGTGATGTCACACTCCCCCAATGGTGGCACCCGGGGGCGCTGGCTCCCTGCCCCTCGGCTAGCTATGCCATTGAGAGCAAGAATTATTTTCCTGATACTACAGATGGGGTTGATACTGAAAGCTGGCATCTAGAAAAAAAATAATTATGTCCAGTGATATTTTGTTATTGTTGAAAAGTGGTATATAAATACTGTTGTTAGTCATATATTAATATGATGATGATGAAGCTATTTCTCAAGGATGTAAATGGGAGGGGGGGAGGCATGAAAAATCTCAGTCTAACAAATACCAGTGCTCATTTCACCTTTTAAATCCCAGCCCTTTTGAAGGAAGTGCCTTCCGCCTCTTATTGCCTTTTAAGTGCACAATAAAGGCACTTAAGCAGAGCAGTTCCAAGCGAGTGGACACGTCGCGAGTGCTCTCCTGCGACGAAGTGCCTCGTCCGCGACCAAGTGCCA
>JAJKFI010000051.1:6439543-6477411 GCA_029204185.1 Lerista edwardsae | reverse complement strand
CCTTGGCCTGATCCAGCAGGGCTCTTCTTATGTTCTTATGTTCTTATGTTCTTATGTTCTTAAAGGCAATTTTAGAGCGATGGAACAATTCCAGTACGATTCTGCTTTACTGGTCATTTGCTATTTTCTATGAGATTGCCTTTATTGTTCATTTTCAACTTCCAGTAAG
Source organism: Lerista edwardsae (assembly GCA_029204185.1). Taxonomy (NCBI): domain Eukaryota; kingdom Metazoa; phylum Chordata; class Lepidosauria; order Squamata; family Scincidae; genus Lerista; species Lerista edwardsae. Next base: position 6,477,242 of record JAJKFI010000051.1, on the reverse strand, counting down.
CTGCCCTGCTTCATTTCTAGACGGAAGAATGGATTAAGCCTACTGAAAGAAAAATACGTGTTAACGGAATATGTCATGTATACGTATCGCCGGAAGCCCGGAGCTTTCAGGATGCAATTTAATTTCCTCTATAAACGTGTCAGTTGCGGACGTGTGTCGGAAAAACAGTAATAAAAATGAATAGCTAAATAAAGAGAGAGAGAGAGAGATGGAGAGGTGGTTTGATGTGCAGGTTAATATTCCACTGACCTCTCATTTTATCTAAATTGGTTCCTTCACAGTACGCCCTACAGAAGGGAAAATAAAAATCTGTTCATAAGGCTTCCCCCCCCCGCCATATCTGTTTCAAATGTCTTGGGGAAACGAACAAAACTTCATTAACATTCCCCCAAACATAAGCAGCAGAGTTTCAATTACTTTCGGGGAACACAGTTCACCATCGCAGAAGAGCCTTAATGGAGAGACTGTAACCTTGGGCAAGAAGGCATGCGCGACTCCCAGAGCAAATGTCTGCCAGAAGTTGAGCAGGTGAAGGGAGACAGAGGAGCATCCGCTGCATCTATAAACCACTTGGCAGTCTGGGGAAGGCTATTAAGTTTTTGCCATCTGATAGGAGGCAACAGGGTGAGGACACACCGAATGATTGAGGAAGACAATATTAAACACATCATAAACCTGGACAACACTGAGCAGACAATGCGTGGAGATACGAACCGTCATTCTGTCTCCCAGAATCTATCACTGCAATTCCCCAAACTGCCTCATTTTGCCAGTCCTTTTGGTTCTGCTTTTTGTACCAATGATCAAGGAAGGACAAAAAAGTGTGTGTTGGGGATGGGGGAGGAGGCTATTCTTTCTTGTTAGTATGTTTATATATAGGAGGTTGTTAGAATTGTTGCTTATGTTATGGCATAAACATCTGTGTTTAGGGTGGAGCAAAGTGGATTGAGTTATGACTGAGAAATAAAGAACAATTGAAACCATTAATTTCAGGCAGGTTTCCCATCACAAAATCCACCTATTTCCTGATGAAGCATGCATATGAACTATTTGCTACAATGAAACATACAGTACCTTGGTATCCACTGATTTGATATCCACGGTTTCAGTTATCCACGGATACCGTGGATACTGGGATGCCTATTAAAAAGATAGGGGAACATCAAACAAATATCTTTTTTTTACCTTGGTGTAGCTAAACCACTGATGTTCCACTGTCTTTAAAAAGATGTCCCTAATATCCATGGTTTCAGGGATCTATGGGGTGGGGGTCCAGAATCAAGTCTGTTTGCATTTCATGATGCAAAAACTTTCTGAGTGAATCAGTATCCTTCATCTAGAAAGGAGCCATATACTGTATGTGGCAAAAAATCTCTCTACAGTTGTTGGAGTGAAGGGGTTCAAGGAGTTTTAGAGGTTAGAGATCAGAGACACTTTCTGGGAATTGCAGGGGAGGGGGAGGAGTTGGAGCCAGGGGTGTATCTAAAGAATTGCAGGGGGGTGCAATTGCACCAGGCAACAAGTTTTTTTTGGGGGGGCAACAAACTCACCTTGACACTAGTGGCCAAAATTATGAAAACATTGATAACTATGAATAATACCATCATGTTATATATCATTGGAAAGGAAATTTAATGGATAATGCAATGAAACAAACCAGAGTGTACTATCTTTACTCTATCAAAAGTTATGGCCAAAACACCAGAGAAAATGAAAATACAACGGCGATGTCACTTCCTGTTGTGATGTCACTTCCGGGGCAACATTTTGCCCCCTGCATTGGGCTATGCTTTCATTAGCCACGCCCCTAGCTGGAGCCAACAGAAAAAGGCAACTGGAATGGGTACTGCTGCCTAACAGAATTCCTCAAGCCCCCTTCCAGCTTCCCACCTGAAGAAGTTGAAAATCCTGTGAGGCAGTTGAAGATTGGAATGTCTCTTGTCTTTGGGGCTATTCATCTGTAGGGGTGTTTTTGTTGTTGTTGAAAACTGCTTTTTGGGCATTAACAACCACCTTTTGGCAGTTAATATATATGAATAAAAACACAAAACACCGCATTTTGGTATTTAAGATATTTTCCAGAAATTAAAATAGACTACTTTTCCAATTAGAAATCACACTGTGCCTGTATCTGCTGACACCATATCACCTGTAAAGTGTGATAGTGTGCCTAGGATACTTTTTAAGCATTTATAATTAATAAAAATGAGAACTTGGATTGAGAATGAAAAATAAAAATACGTAACACCGCAATTTGCTATTTTAAGCAAGAAACTGTGGAAAAAATATCACAAAAAAAACCCCATCCCTATTCATTTGGGTCAGAATAAGTGAACCATGCATTGTAAGTGGTATATCCAGTATTATTTATTTTTATTAATTTGAAGAATTTATACCCTGCCCTTCCCATGCCGAAGCAAATGCCCAAGGCGGCTTACATGAGCAGGCTAGTCTAAACCACTATTTTTTTCCAATGAGTTTTTTTACAAATATACAGTATGCTTGTGATCCGCCAATCCTCAGTCCCAGATGTTGCCTTCACAGTGTGGTTCTCTCCTTTGGCTGCCTGCCATCAAGGCTCAGCAGGCAATCGCAAGTCAAGCCTGGACAGGTCCTCAAGGTGGTATTCCATTCTTTTGCCGGCTGGCCTTCTCACACACTCCCCTGCAACTCTCACTTGCGGTGAGTCATCAGCTCCACAGTGACTCTGTTCTGCCACCCCAGGTCCTGCAGCTTGTCACAGCCTGGCATCCATCTCCCATCCCGAAACAAACCACAGATTCTCCTGCTTAGCTTCAGGCAGTACCAGCTGCTCAACCATCAGTCCACACCTCCTGCCCAGTATGATGCAATAGTGTATCAAGTAGCAGATAAGAGGATCTCAGTGCAGATCCTCACCATGAAGCTCATAAGGTGATCTTGTCATCATGTCTCCTAGCTCACAGGGTTTTTGTGAAGCTCAAATTGGGGCAAGGGGAGAGAGATAGACTCTGAGCTCCATGGAAGACAGGCTAGTTGTAACCTACCAAAATGGGAGCAGAGAGATCCTTGTAATTGTTCCTGAGCCACCGTCCTAGTGACAAGTACTTAGGAAAATACAATCATCCCGTTGGATTTACATGGCATATCTAAGGGGACAATGCAATCCGGGAAGGTTGCCTCTTAAGGAAGTGAAAGTATATCACTTTGGTCCTCTGTGTATTCTCCTGCAGCTTCAAAGAACATGACTAAGCTGGCTTTGGGTATAGTGATGTGTTCCCTCCCGCGCCTGTTACAAAGAATATCCTAACTGTTTGAAAAAGAGCAGCTGCCAGCCATGCCCCAAGAAGCAATATGCATTATGCTGTACCCACGACTTAGTTTCACGTTCTAGGTCACAGCCCCTTTTTGCAGGCAAGGTTGTGTGTTTGAAGCTCTAATTAGTCTTGCTTTTGCATATTTGCTCTGTAAACTCAACCTGATATTAAAAATCTAATTTGTTTTTTTAAGCCAAAGATGACTGCTTCAGCTAATTTATATTTGAGGAACGTAATGGAAAACCATTGCAAAAGATAAGACAATGAAAGAGCGGATACTCTCTTGAATTAGACACTGGAGGCTAATAGATGAGAACTGGGCTGGGGGCACAATCCTAACCAACTTTCCAGTACCAGAGTAAGGGCACTGCAGCTCTGTGGTAAGGGAACAAACTTTCCCTTACCTTGAAGAGGCCTCTATAGCTACTACTCCACTGCAGGATAGCTGCATATTATTTATTTTATTTATTTGAAGAATTTATACCCCGCCTTTCCCATGCCGAAGCAAATGCCCAAGGTGGTTTACATGAGCAGGCTAGTCTAAACCACAATTTTTTCAATGTTTTTTTTTTATACAAATATACAGTATTCCTGTGATCTGCCAATCCTCAGGCCTAGATGTTGCCTTCACAGTGTGGTTCTCTCCTTTGGCTGCCTGCCATCAAGCCTCAGCAGGCCATCGCAAGTCAAGCCTGGACAGGTCCTCAAGGTCGTATTCCCTTCTTTTGCCGGCTGGCCTCCTCACACACTCCCTCACAACTCTCACTTGCGGTGAGCTAATCAGCTCCACAGCGACTCTGTTCTGCCACCACAGGTACTGCAGCTTGTCACAGCCTGGCATTCGTCTCCCATCCAAAAGCAAACCACAGATTTTCCTGCTTAGCTTCAGGCAGTACCAGCAGCTCAACCATCACTCCACACCTCCTGCCCCATTGGCACAGCTATATCAGTGCTGGAAAGTTGGCTAGGATTGTGCCCTAGGAGAAAGAATGACAGAAAAGCTTCAGATCCTACATCATGTCTTCTCAACTGTGCTCAGAGTTGGTTTGATCTACATATACAGGATGAATGATAAGACAGAGTTCCTATGATGGTGCCAGGTCAGACTGCAAGCTAGAGAATGCATTTTGGAAAGCTTCCCCATGTTAAAAAAAACAAACAAACCCCTCTGTTTAAAACTTTAAAACATGTGGGATGCCTTTTAATGACCTTTAGTCCAGTGCAATTAAAACAAATTTCAGGCCAAACATGGACATTTAGAATAAGAAGCTGAAAAGTCCATGCCGTGTTCCTTTGATAACAGATAAACATGCTGAAAGTCTGGTAAAATTCAATGTGGATTTTGGAAAGTGGCAGATTTTTCTCTGCCATCTCTCCAACATGAACAGGACAAATCTGAAACTGATCACATGAACCAAATGTTCTCACACACAACATGGTGAGAAGATCTCTGAAAACCATTCTGGTAGATTTGGGATGAGGGTTGCAGTGGCTTTCACTACGTTTATCATTGCAGTCACGTGTATGCATTTTTGCATTTTCAAAAGACTATTAGGGGAAATGTGAAACCTAGGATTGCAAACCCTGTGCCTTTTATTTCTGCTTCTCTGCACATGACTATTGTGTTCAGGATATTTTCCTGCAAGAATGGACATATTTTTGGCTATACACATCTGAAACACCATTGCATCCATATAACGCATCCATAGGCATTACTGTTTGCAATAGGATTGGATGTTCAGAATGCTTCCTATTCGAAAGCACAGACATCTCTCAAAGCAGTATAATGCCAATATGAATCATTGTTGTGCAGTGCATGCACAGCTGAACTGAATTACACAACAGCCTGCAAATCCAATTGCTGCTTCTTTCCACACATTAGATGGTTCTATTCTCAAACCAGCTGCCCAGCTGAGTCACTTATTTGCAACAACTAACATGCGGTTTGCACATTAAGGACAGAAAATCGTAAGAGATTTACAGCAGCCCGATTAAAACAGACCTGGATGTACACCTTCTAATCATGCTCTGCTCTGCTCTGCTTCTAAAATCCTAAATATCCCAGTCTTGAAAACAGTCTGATGGAGAGCTTTACGTGGGTGTCAGTGTGTGGCCACCAGAGATAACAGCTCCCCATTTATTCCTGGAGTGGAAATGGTGTACATCAGTGTTTCTCAAAATGTGGGTCAGGACCCACTAGGTGGGTCAAGAGCCAGTTTCAAGTGGGTTATGTAGCACCTAGGGCAGCCATCATATGGCAAGATGGGACACTGGAAAGGGCAAGAGCTGTGTGGTTATTTTGCTTGTGTCAAGATTTTAAACAGGCTTTTGTTCTCTTTCGGGCAGCGCAATCCTGCCTGGCACATAACGTCAACGCAACATCGGTGTGCTGGCCCGGGAGGGGGGCAGGCTTCGGATTCGGCGTTATGGCCAAATCATAAGCCCATTTGGCAGACCACACGGCCCCGATTTGGGCCGCGCGGTCTCCTTGGACCTACACCAGTTGTTTGTTTAGGCAGGCACATTACGTGCCAGGCAGGATGCTTAGCAAGCACAGATCCGAGGAGCGTATTGGGGAGGCCGGTGCCCCCCCCCCACGGTAAGGGCATGAATGTGCCCCTGTGCTGGGGAGGCTCCAGCCTTGACTATACTTCACTGGATATGACGCAGGCCCACCAGCCGAGTGGTAAGGCCGACATAGCAAGGCCATATCCCAAGGCCCGTTAGGAGGCAGCAGCAGCAATGTGCAGGACAAGGGGAGGTTTCCCCTTTGCACCCATGTAAGCCCCAGTCACCCCTATGGGGCTGCTCAGATCTGCGCCTGCTGTTTTGCAGGTGCAGAGGAATGTGGACAGGAGCGGCCCGAAAGGGGCTGCCCTGGCCGGGAACGGGCGTTAGGATTTGGCACTACGGCCATCCTGCATCACAACTCCCGTCTCTGCCCACTGCACCACCCAGTTACGCCCCTGGAACGCCTCTGGAATGCCCTCATGAAGGCCCTGCACCAACCAAGCAACACCGGTGTTTGACTGTTGCACAGCTGGCGTGGCTGACTGTTTGCTGCAACGCCCGAGCATTGGCACTGCCGCTTGCACCGGCCGAGCACCGTTGTGCCGACGCAGATGTGCTTTACAGCATGTTTGTGACAGCGTTCGGCCAGCTCAAGAGCGCAGCACTGGTGCTAAGGGGGTTATAGGATTGCTCTGTGAATCACTTTGTTGTTGGAGAATGACTGAGGAATAACCCAACTTATGCTCTCAGGAAAGCAGCAGGCTCTGGCGTCACAATTCCGGCCATGACATCATTTCTAGGTTAATGACATCACTTCCAGGTTAATGACATCACTTCCGGTAGGTCCCAGACAGATTGTCATTCTAAAAGGTGGTTCCTGGTGCTAAAATGTTTGAGAACCACTGGTCTAGATTGCCAATACCCTCCATCTACTTGTTTATTTATTACATTTATAACCTGCTTTTCCTTCCTATTAATTCAGGGTGGGATCCTCATCTCCACCCCTAGAGGCAGCTTCATAGATTTCCCAGATTTCCCACATATAAACTAATCCCATTTAATTAGTGGGTAGTTCAGATGTGGAAGATTCAGATAAGCTTACCTAGGCCTACAAGCATCACATAACCCCTATTTCTGCTGTCTTGTTTTAACATTCCTTCAAGGACAGAAAGAACATCTACAATGTCAAGACCATTTCAATATGGCCCATGCATTTGAGTCCCAAATAGAAATCAAATTTCTAAATGGCTAGACATGGGAGACTCCACCCTTTCCTGTCCAAATCAAAGGTCATTTTTTTTGAGTCTCACCCCACCGACCCCAGATAACTCTATAAAGGAGATTTTTAATCTAGAGAGCCAACTCAATTAAAATCCTCTTTCCTTGATAAATGCACACGTGATTAGGATGTACTGAGAAAGCCTGTCTGAAAGACTGTGCAAAAAGAGATGTCGTCTGTGTTATTGATGGGGGGGGGGACACACACATGCAGCATAGCAAATGAACATGTTTTCTTCCTCTTTGGCAAAGACCGAGGAAGGAAAGAAGAAATCAGGATGACGACATTGGAAAGAAGTAGAGGCCTCTAGCTCTGTTCCTTGCACATGTGAATTGAGATTGGTTGGTATGCTGATGCTCTCATCCACCCATTGATGGTTGGAACATCATATTGTAACTTGTGTGTGTGAATAAGCCATTGCCAATTTACACCACCCAAAAATGTCCATGCTATGCTGAGTAATGGCATCCATTCACACATTCAGCACCCAGACAATAAGTGCATAGTAATCAACTGTGGTGGCGCAGTGGGTTAAACCGCTGCTGCTGGGCTGCTGCTGGGAAGGTTGGGAGTTCAAGACTGCAGGACAGAGTGAGCTCCCATTGCTTGTCCCAGCTCCTGCCAACCTAGCAGTTCAAAAGCCCCTAAAAATGCAAGTAGATAAATAGGGACCACTTTGGTGGGAAGGTAACGGTGTTCCATGCGCTATGGTGTATAGGCATGCCGGCCACATGACCACGGAAGCTTGTCCTCAGACAAACACCAGCTCTAAAGGCTTAGAAATGGAGATGAGCACCGCCCCCTACAGTCGGTCACGACTAGACCATTTGGTCGTGGGGAAACCTTTACCTTTTTAATCAACTGTAGAGAAATCAAGTGTTGTGTGAATCAGACCATACTATTTATTTATTTTTGAATAATTTATACCCCACCTTTCCCATGCCGAAGCAAATGCCCAAGGCGGCTTACATGGGCAGGCTAGTCTAAACCACCCTTTTTCAATGGGTTTTTTTTAAACAAATATACAGTATTCTGCGATTCATCACATCCTCAGTCCCAGATGTAGCCTTCACAGTGTGGTTCTCTCCTCTGGCCATGTGACATGGAGCTTTAGCAGGTGATGGTAAGTGTAGCCTTACAGGTCCTGAAGGATGGGCTCCATTCTTTTGCTGGCTGCCTTTCTCACAACATTCCCGTATAATACAAAATAGCCCTTAATAGATGCTTATTCTTCCAGGTTCTCATAAAAAAATGTCCTTGAGAGAGATTCTAGAATTTCCTAATTCTTTTGCACCTTTGTTCACTTATCCTTTTTTTTTTTAACATTTACACTAAACTACGTTACTGATACCTCTTGCACCACATGTAATGCAGAGGACATGACTCATACTTTGAAATAAATGCCCTTGTGCTTTATACTGCGCTGGATACAGTGCAGGCCCATAGGCCTGCCTGTTCCAGCACAGTATAGGATTGCGCTGTGGGTCTCCTGTTTATCCTACAGGGTCACCCACAGTTTATCCTATGGGGTCTTCTATATCAAGTTTATCCTGAAAAAGGTATTACTAAATTGCAGCTGCGGGAAGGTTTGTCTTTTCTGATGAACCTCCATGTTCACCTATGATTTTTCTGACCTTGAAAGCCATTCTGCTTTCTAAGCCACTGCCTCGCTCTGTCAGTCTATGCTGGTCTGTGTCAAGTCTTCTCCCGTTGTTACCAACACATTTGTGTGCCATTTGACTGATTTTACATGAGCAGAGTTGTCCGTTGGCTCACTAGTGATTAAGAGTTAAAACAGATAAAAGGAAGTACTTTTTAACCCAATGGGTAGTTAAGCTGTGGAACTCTTTGCCACAGGAGGTGGTGATGGCATCTGGTCTAGATGCCTTTAAGAGGGGATTGGACGGATTTCTGGAGAAAAGTCCATTGTGGGCTACAGGCAATGATGGATTGTGCAACCTCCTTACATTGGTGGTGGGCTACTTCAGAGTACCGGGTGCAAGGGAGTGGCAACAGGATGCAAACATCTTGTTGTCTCATGCCTCCCTGGGGCACCTGGTGGGCCGCTGTGAGATACAGGAAGCTGGACTAGATGGGCCTTTGGCTTGATCCAGTGGGGCTCTTCTTATGTTCTTATGTTCTTAAGCTGGACCAGGAAGTTTCCACATGCCTGTCAGGAAGTGCCATCTGACCCATTCAGTTGGGCTTAAGACAGTGGTGTCATCCTACCAGTATGCTGGGCGGGACGTCCGGGTGATTGGCAGCCCGCCCGTCTCGTACCGCAGCATTACGCCGTTTGCGTAACTGGTTACACCGCTTGCGTACGTTACGCAAACGGTGTAATGTACGTGACGGGCGGGCTGACGATCACCCGGATGTCCTGCCCAGCGTACCGGTAGGTTTACACCACTGGCTTAAGAGGGTCCTTTGTTGGTCTGGTCTGGCTGGCCTGCCATGGTTTCCTCTTCTGGCCAAAGCAAGATGATGGAGCATGGGTTGTGTCCTTGCGTGACACACCATAGGTCCAGGTTCAAGGCTTTCTATGTTAAGTCCCCAGGACAGCCTGGTTCACGAGAACACTGCTCTCTTGGGGCATTGGCAGTCAGAGTGCATTGTGACCTGTGGCCCTTTTTTCTTTCGAAAAAGGAAACATTGGTTTGCCATGCCTGTTAGAAGGCAATCAATGCCTGTCTGCTGAAGTTGTCATCTTTCCGAGAGACAAACAGTGCAGCCCAGCCAGACATTCTTAGAAGGCTTGACCTCATTCATCACACTCTTTATTATGGCAGACCAATGGTCCTGCTCGTCAGCCGATGAATACAAATTAGCTTACAGCATGACATCATTCTCCTTGCGAAAACCTTTCAGAGACCAAGAGAGATTTCCCAACACCACTCTACTAGTCTGTGTTCTAGTGACAATCCATCTCTGTTTGCAGATGTTTACCGCAAGTTACTCCTTGCATTGCCTCTCTTTGCTGAACCACCTGGAGATGCCAGGGATTGAACTCTGGACCTTCTGCTTAGAAAGCAAGTGTCTTACCACTGAGCTATAGCACCCACCCACCTACCCCGTGTAACAGAGACAGTCCCCATTTCCTGCTCTTTGTCCCTGGCAACTCCATGCCGTGGTTTTGGCCCGCAGGGAACATTCACATTGCATTTGTGCTAGTTTCTAGGTCTGCCATTTTTCAGGGTTCAGCCCTCTCCTCAAAGTCTGTTCATGATCCTAATGCACCTACACATGCAAGCACAATCATGATCATTACAGTACCATGTTATGCACAGTCAGTGTAACAGGGCTCATTTTGAACGGCTGGTAACACAATTATGGTTTTCCAGGCTTATTTTTTTCACAAAAAAGAACAAACAAAGCTTGATGGCTTTCAAAAGACTGCAGGCCAGGTGATTGCAGAGCAAATTAGCACAGCAGAGCAGATGGAGTGCGACTTTGAGCAATGCATAATATGAGGGGGGGGGATCAGAGGAGCTCAAGCAGGTATGAGAATTGGGGAGGCTGCCAACCATCTCCCTGTTTCCATCTGTGAAAGGCTGGAGGCTACGTGCCTCCCCACCCTTCGCCACGTGGTGCTGAAAGAGGTTGGTGAAAGGCATAATGGAGTGGCAGCGGGACTTTCTACTGGGCCGATCTGCATGGGGGCTTGCCTTGGCTGGCAGCCAAGCTGGTGGCTAACCAGGGTTAGAGCACAAGAATATGAAAAGTTTCTGAGCCTTTTGGGGATAGAGATCCGGTTATTTATTCAGCAGCTATGTAAACGCCGGCATTATTTTCTCACGCTGGCCATCAAGGTAACTCTCGGAAGGCCAGGCAAACCCCTATTTCACAACTGCTCCCCAGCCATTGGCATTCAGAGGCAGATCATCCGTTAAGCCATCATAACCAGTAACTCATGAGCCAGGCAAAGCTTGCATTCTACAGGTCATCACACTTAAACAACAACAACAACAAAATGCCTTACAGCAGTGATGCAAACAAACCTTTTGGGCTTGATGTGTAAAAAAATTGGAAAATGCCTAACAAGACTCTGCTGGCATGTCACCCCCCAAACAAACAAAAGAGAAATATTTCTTTACATATTCATTTATTTTTAAAAATATAGCTCGACCATGGGTGGTGCTATGTATAGGTGGAGTCTCGGTGTTGGTGGAGGAAGACTTCTGTGGGTTCTGACTTCAGAAAGCCTCCCAGATACAATCAGAATGAGGTTCCCATCACATCTGAGCAGTCTTTAATGGGTCTGGTCCAGTGATGGTCCTGCCACTATGCTGGGGGGGGGGAATGCCCTGGACGCAGGCCTACATGCAGCGGCGGCATTCAGCCGGTACGCTGGGCAGGACTTACCTTTGAGTGGCAGTCCGCCCATTGCGTAATGGCGCGTTCCACCGCTTTCCCACTCACCGGGAAAAATGAATGCCGCCGCTGCCTACATGGCATCCCTGGCCCTCTGGAGGGTGTTTGAAGCCTCCAAAGGCTGGAGACTTACAGATAATGAGGATCTGTTTATAAGTGCTTGTCCCATTTGGTCACAGATTAAGGACAGAGATCATAATGCACCTCAAGATAGCTCCCACCTCCCGGTTCCACTTAAAACTCACAACACAACCAGGGGTGAATGAATAGAGGTAGAGGAAAGAAATGGAATGATTACCGCAGTGCCCTGACTCCTGATCCACATGCAGTCCCTCTACTCAGAATCAACAAAATTCGATGTGCAGAGCCCTCTCCAGTCGTGTCCCTGGTCCATGTGCTGCTGTCGCCCCCTCACCCACGGTGTTCCGACGCCTCGCACAATGCCCCTGTCCTTCCAAAAGCAGTCGACAACCTTCAAAAGGCTTTTAGGCAATACTTCCAGTTTTGTTGGCTTCAGATAGCCTCCAGAGGGCCAGGAAAGCCACATGTGGTCCTGCTGCCCCGGGCCCCCCCCCCCCAGCTTATAGCAGGACCACCACTGGTCCTCTCCATGCAGTTGGGGAAAGGCAGGTTCCCAATTCTAGGGAACGAGTCCTCGATCTATTTCGACGGGCATTGGGACTGCTTGCCGACCCTGAAGTGAAGGCACGCAGATCTCCCCTTCATGTTTGTTCACGGGCTCTGGATATGTCATGAGACGAGGGCTGCCGTTCAAACGCCAGCATAACCCGTGCAAACTGAAACTGTTCCGATTGACCCCAATGGATACTGAATTAAATGTTGTAAGATTCAACGGCGCCTCTTGAAAACAAAGGTAGTCTTAAACTAGGATAAGAAGCTTTGGAAGTTGGATGACAAAAGAGAAGGGAAAGGAAGGGCGGGAACGATGCAGGGGAAGAAATGAGAACAGAGATGGAGAATTTTAAACAGGCAAAGAAGGAATTGGAGAAAAATGTCCTTTTTCCAGAGACACAGTAACACTTTTCCCTGAAGAGCTGCTCTAGTGATTATAGTTGGCAAAATACCCAATCTTGAAAACTTCTGAAGTTTCAATTCACTTTTTGACTAAGCTCTAGCCAGAAGCAGTGCCATTCCTTGTTCTTTTCATATGCAGGAAGAAAGACCCAGTTGTTTTGAGTTGAGTCTGCAAGCAGAGGGTTGTTAATGACTCCCACCCCCACCCCAACTTCCATTGTTCATTTAAAACTAATGAAAGTTTAAAGGCAAAGTGTCTGCAACTGAAGAGAGCCTGTTGGAGTACAATCAGACAATGGAGCGGGAGTTGGGGCAATCTCATGCTGGTCATCTCATTCTTATTTCCAGTGGCGTAGCTAGGCCATCTTCCACCCAGGGTGACTTAATTTTTTTACACACACACACGGCAAAATTATTCATTCATTCACATTTTATACCTCCAAGAAGCTTCCTCCAAGGAGCTAAGGGTGGTGTGCACTTCTTCGGTCATCGCAACAACCCTGCACAGGAGGTGAGGCTGAGATAGTAATAGTCATGACAGGAAATGAATAATAATGATGGCCAGAAAATAAATGCAGTGAATATTCCCCCACAAGCGATGGATGAACGTCTGAATCCTCCCCTGCTATTGCTCCTCTGCACATAGTACTCAATGACATACTGCCCCTGCATCTGGAGGTTCAATGCAGCCAACATGGTTAATAACCACTGATAGACTATAGTCCACCATATTTGGAATGCACCTTAAAAGTCATCTAAGCCAGTGACCAACACCACCCAAACTTCCCACCAGTGACATCAACTAGGGTTGATGTCACCCAGGGCGCAATCTAGCACAAGGACCACCTTAAAGCACTTTTGGACCACTCAGGGAGGATGGCGCACATCAAGAGTGATCCAAACATACTTTGCAGTGGCCCTTGTGCCAGCCAAACTTTGCTGGCCTAACTCCAGGTTAGGATTGTGCTCCCAGTGTCACCCCCATTAACTTTATTTATTTAACTATTGATCAGTACATGTCACCCAGCAAATCAGTTAACAAAAAATAACAACAATGGACAACTTGATGGCAGTCACACGACTCACACAAGCCTCATTTGTGGACTCATCATGCAGGCCCACAAGCTTTGTGTTATAAGAAATGTGTGTTTGGGGTGGTCGGCTATAACGTTTGCTAGAATTAAGGTATTACGCTCTGGGGGTTTTCATTGCATTCCTGGTGAAATTCTGCACCCAACGGTATACAGCACGATGGTATTATTCCTTAAAACCGCAATTTTAAAAATCACGATTTGTTCAAAAGAAGTTTTATTTTCAGTTTTTACGTTTTTGGCCATAGCTTCTGCTAGAACAGAGATATTGCACTCTGGTTTTTTCCATTGAGTTCAAGGTACAATTCCATATACAATGGTATGCAGTATGATGGTATTATTCATTAAAACCGCAAGTTTGAAATTCATGATTTGTTCAAAACGTTTTATTTTCGGTTTTTACGTTTTTGGCCATAACATTGGATAGAATAGAGATACCACACTCCATTTTTTTCATTGAATTCCAGGTGGAATTCCACATCTAATCGGTATATAGCATGACTATATTATTCTGTAAACTCGCGATTTTTGGAATTTGGGGTTCAGTAGTGACACCCCACCTGAAGATGGCACCTGGGGCACTGTGCCCTGCCACCCCATAGGTAGCTACACCACGGCTTATTTCCAGTGCAGCATTTTGAAAAGGGAGAGGAATACTGTACACCAGTGGTGTCATTCAAATGATTTAGGAACAGGAACCCACTTTTGATTGGCACTTGTCGGGAACCTGGAACCAGCCTGTTAGGATCCAGAACGCCCATTCTGGTCCATTCCCCCTGAATGACATCACTGCCTTCGCCCCCCTAGGAATCCGGAGTCGCTCCCTTTAACCCTCTGAGTGCCGGCCAACCAAGAAGAAAAGCTCTTTGCAGTGGAATCGGGAGGGGGGAGGAGGGAGAGTGAAGTGGGCGGAGTCAGCCCTAATTTTAACTAGTGGAACTGAGTTCCCCCGCGTTCCCCCTGCATGACATCACTGCTGTACACTCCTGTTGGTGGAAGGAACCTGAAGATAGAAGTATATAGGCAGGGGGTAGAGAGTATGATGAGAGGATGCAGAGAACAGGATAAGATGGAAGAGAGACACAGCCTAGCAGTGTTTAAGCTTGGATTGAAGCTTAAAGAAAACACCCAGGTCACTAATGAGAAAAAATGTGTTGCTGAGCTACTAACAACCCAATCCTATTGAGCTTGTACGCTGGAGGAACGAACATTTCACCAGTGTAGACTGCCTTGCAACAGTCGCACAGACGTCTCCTGCAGCGCACAGCCAAAGCCTTCCCCTGCATGCCAGCAAATTTTTGAAGACACAGGTAGGAGGGCAGAATGGTGGGGAGGACAAATCAAGTCTGAGAAGGGAACTGGCTTGGTGGTAGCAGCCAGACCTGATCCTGCAGTACAGGGCCACACTGCCCTGCACCCACAGGATGCAGCTGCAGCCATTTTGGCGTTGCTGCCAATGCCGGGTTGCAGGGGGAGGGAAGGAGATTGGGCTGCAGAAGAACCTGTGCACTGTTTGTCCCCCTGCCCTCCCTTGCACTCAGATCGCTCCTCAATGGATTCCGGGCACAGGGAGGTGTGGCCGGGTGAGGCACTGGGGCGGGGCGGCCGTGCTGGGGAGCGCTACATCCTGCTGCAGCCGGCGCCCGCCTCCCTTTACGGCACCCTCCCTACGCCTCTGGAGCCCAGAGAGGAGAACACTTCCTTTGCCACTCCCCTTCGACCTCTTGCTGTGACCAATCAACACTTGGCACAATGGTGGCTTACAACCTTTTTCATTGGGCTGAAGGTCCTCCAGACATTGATAAAAGCTCAAGCGGTTTTAAACCCTGTGAGGAACTTGACCTACGGCCTACCCAGCTCGCAGTTCTGCAAGCTGGTTTTCCACACGTGCCGCGAGAGGAGATTTGGAGCTCACACACTACGATTCCATTTGCAAGAGGAGTACATTTGGGAACGATAATGAGAAACAACTATCACTCAATAGGAACCGTGACGCAGGGAATTGAGAAAAAGAGTCCTGAAAGCTACAGTGGACATTAATTGGATACAGGCTTTTGCTACTGGGTGGTAGCATAAAAGAGCCATGTGACTGTCAGCTGCAATACAGGGAAACACTTTATCATGGAGACAAAGAGTAATAGCCCTTCTTACTGTAATAACATTGATGATGAGGCTGCATATGGAGAAGAGGATTCATTTCTAGGGGCCTTTATACAAGGGTGGCGAGAAAGTGAGGGCATTTCAAAGGAAAGGACAAGGACAAGATAAAAGAGCGAATGAATGAAGAAGCCAGAGGGACAGGATGCGCAACCTTCCATTATCAACTGTCGCAATATTAAGGAAACAGAAGGAATCTCTTCTGTCTGACAAAAGAGCATGAAAATGAGCTGAAATTAAGAGGAAAAAGAAATGTAGCCCAAGTGCCAGGAGGAACTTTGCCACAGCAATAATTGTGGAATAGTTTTCTCCAAGGGATGAGAAATCCAATTCTCACAGACACTTAAAACCAGACTTTATAAAAGAAATGAGTCCTTGGAAGAAAAATGTGCAGAGAAGCATCCTCTAATAACCAGGTATTCCCCTCCCCCCATTTGTTATTATTTCTATCATGTATTTCACAGCATTGACTTGGGGCGCAATCCTAAACTGAGTTAGAATGGCATAAGCTAAACCAGCAAAGTTTGGCCGGCACATGGGATACCATTTGGACCACTCTTGGAGTCAGAGAGGCCAGCACACAGACATGCGCCATCCATCCTGACTCCGAGAGTAGTCCAAACATGCTTTATGGTGGCCCTTGCGCTGGCTTAGTTTATGCTGGCCTAACTCCAGTTCAGGATTGCGCTCTTGGTTTCTTAAAGCTCCTTCTTCCAGGGCCTGGGGGCTTTAATTATTATTTTTGAATGGGCTAGGACAGTGTTTCTCAAACTGTGGGTCGGGACTCACTATGTTGGTCACGAGCCAATCAGGTGGGTCCCCATTCATTTCAGTGTTATTTTTAATAGATTGGACATAATGCTACCATGGTATGTGAATGCATTTGGGGAAATTTTTCAGATCTGGACTTTTAATGGGCTACTATGTATATGCTTTTGACACTCAATGGGGCATACTCCTGGGTAAGTATGAAGAGGACTGCAGCCTTTGGGATGCTTGGGGAATTTTCTTAAAACTGATCAGCAACTGCTTGGGGGAGGGATTAGGAATGTTCTTTATTTTACATATTTTTTAAAACTTAAGAGCGCAATCCTAACCTGCACTGGAACAGGCTGGCCAGCTGGCCTGACCTATATGCCACACAAGCTAGAGCCTCCTCAGGGCCCAGGGTTTGCCCCAGTAGTGGGATCTAACTGATCCAGGAACCGGAATGTTGACCGGGACTCACCTTTGATTGGCAGCCCATCCGTCAGTTCCGCCGCCTTCTCACCTGCCGCACGGGCTGTCCTGGTGGACGCGCCCCACCGCCGCTTGCTCGGGCACCCGGCGCCCCCCCACCCCCCGTGTGAGCAGGCGCCCCCTCTGAGGCCAGGGGCGTGTTGCAGCACCGCGTCCATCATGGAGACGGCGACAAATGGCGGCGGGTGGGCGGAGCTATCCCTAATTAGGTTCAGGAACGGCTGTTCCGGCGCGTTCCCCCTGGATGACACCACTGGTTTGCCCCCTTGCCCCAGGGTAAGCCCTAGCAATCCTATATACAGTTACCTAGAAACAATTCCCATTGAACTCTATGGGGTTTTCTTCTGAGCAGCCATACATGAACACTGTGCTGTGAGATGACCTTTTCTATCTGCCTCACAGAGTTGCTACAAAAACTCAATATACATCAATATCTATTCATATTATTTAAATTGATTGCAAAACATTCTACTACACCATGTAAGTATGGTTTATGCTAATTAGAAGTAATTAAGCTTTATACGTATCAGTTCAACTACGCTGAATTTTTTCCTGCACCTGGTCTATGAAAAAAGGACAATAAAGGGGGACTGACTAACAGATCATTTTTGCTCCCTATTTTTCTTTGTGGCTTTACATGCTACAGCATCTGCTCCTGTGTGTGCCTGAGCATCTGAGGAACGTAGTGCTTTCAAGTAGTATTTTAAAGAAGTTGTAATAGCACCCTGATCTATCAGCAGCTCCTGCTTGCATCCTGGTCCCTCAAGCAGAATCAAACGAATGATGTGCTGCGATGCTCTGGGTCCATCCAGCGCCACACACTGAACACAGACGGCAAACTTCTTGCAAAAGCAATTTCTTGCCGGAGATTTAAAATCTTGAGTTAAACGGCGGGGGCAAGAGGTCACCATGCCTTGTCTCCTTGTGCAGCTTTCAACACAATGGAGCGCTGATTGGGGCTTTTTTGAAACACTACCACATTACAGATAAGAAGAAACTTGAGTTTAGAGTATTGTGATGTCTGCTCGAAAGGAAGGAAGGGAGGGAGGAAGGAAGAAACCCCGTCTATTTTGACACCATGGAGATTGCGAAGACTATTGCAAAAGCAATTCAAGTATCAATCATGAATGAAACATCAAAACTTCCAATTACTTCCACAAGGACAAAAATCCAACCCAGTGATTTTGCTTACGTTTCAACTTACCCACGGAGAGGGTGTTTATAATGCTTTCTAATCTGTGAATGAGCGATTGCCTTCATAGGCACACCCACTTACCAAGAAAACAATAAAGCTTCTCTTGAACATCAATGGCAACATTATCACTGACATCAGTCCCTGTAACACAGCAAAGCTATCGCACACCAATGTTCATCTAGCAGGTCTGGAGGGGGCTGTTCAACTCCACCATTATCGGTCATATTTATTAAGTTCAGTAGCAAGTGGCTGAGCAGTGCAATACATAGCCATCCTAGATGCGTGCCTAAATCTTCCTCAGAGTTTCATCTTCAAGTGAATGTTATCATTTTCATTTTAATGTATGGACGGAACACATCATATAATAATAGCATCATATTAAGGTGCCAGTAGATTTCTCCTGAAGCAAAATATTTGGGGAGAGTTGAAACAGATGAAACAATTGCAAATGTCAGAAGGATGTTGATCGTATTAGTTAAAACAGTAGTATTCAAACTTTTTAGACTGGGACCCACTTTTTAGAATGGCACTCATGTCAGGACCCACTGGACGTGATGTCATTAATCTTGAAATTATGTTGTGGCAGGAAGTGACATCATCAAGCAGGAAGTGCTGTCATTGTAACAGAATAAAATGACACTCCTCCAATGCAAATTGGCATTCTTGGACTGCAGCAATTGCACAACCATGAAACTTCCCTGACAGAAAGCAGGATTAGGACACAATATGAAATAAAACAAAATTGAAAAACAACCCTCATTTGAGAAGTCAAACAGCTCACACATAAAAGGAATATAACAAGGTCTGCAGCTTCCAAGATGGTTGCTCCCAGCTTTCTATGACCCACCTGACATCAGGTTATGACCCACCAAGTGGGTCCCGACACACAGTTTGAATAACACTGACTTAAAAGATAATTTCTGTAGGATTGATATGGCGCCCTCCAGTGGATGGTGTGGAAAGTTATGGCAGAGAAACAGGGCACAAAGGGTGCATCCCACCCCTTTAATAAGCAGTTGTGCCCAAGGAGGAGGGGGCAAAATGTGAAGGTTTGGGGTAGAAGTCTCAATTGTTCCTTGGGGAGAGAGATATGGCATCACCCATAGCTCAGTTCAATGCAGGTTAAAGGTAAAGGTTTCCCTACGACCGAATGGACCGAATGGTAGGGGGCGGTGCTCATCTTTGTTTCTAAGCCTGTAGAGCCAGCATTTGTCCAAGGACAAGCTTCCGTGGTCATGTGGCCGGCATGACTATACGCCGAGGCGCACGGAACGCCGTTACCTTCCCACCAAAGTAGTACCTATTTATCTACTTGCATTTTTAGGCGCTTTCAAACTGCTAGGTTGGCAGGAGCTGGGACAAGCAATGGGAGCTCACTCCGTCACGCAGTCTCAAACTCCCAATCTTCTGGTCAGAAAGCTCAGCAGCAGAGGTTTAACCCGCTGCGCCACCACGTCCCACTCTCAATGCAGGTTAGAACTGGGCTCTTGTAAACTGAGACATACTGTGTGTGTGTACGTTTGGCTTTCCAAGATACCGAGGTAGATGAGATGGAACCCTCATGTGAACCTTGTAGAGCAATTTGGAGGAAGAGTGCCTTACAAATGTAACAAATGTTAATAAAAGGTTAACACACATAACAATCATGTTATGGTTGCCTACAGCTCATTATACTTCAATAAGGTTTTGTGGAGCGCTCTCTCTGTTCCTACCTTAAAACTGCTGTTGACATCCATCACTTTTTTGGAAATGAGGAGACTTGGTGGAGCTTGGAAGAAAAACTCCATTAGAAAATGACATCAAGTGGATGATGCATGAAAGCAGAATATGTTTTTTTTTCCCCCTCCAAGCTTGCCATATTTCAAGTCTATATCAAAGTGCCCCAGGGAAGTAGAGCAATGATCTGGGAACTCAAGGGGCTACCAAAATGATTCATTCCACAAACTTCTGCAGGCTTAGAGGATGACTAGAAATTTGTGTGGCAAAATCCAGAAGGTCTCTCTCCATCTTTCCCTCCACAGGAACTGTCAGGAGCAACATCATGATGGATCTTCGAGGCTGAATTGTTGGCAGCTTAGCGGCGTCGTTAATAACATCTCTCTTTCCAGCTGCAATACATTCATAGCTCGTCTGTCCCTGAAATGGTCTTGCCGCCACCACCTCCCTTCAAATCTCATCATGGAAATGATATCAAGCATTATCACGATGTGTCACTCTCAAGAAAAACAAACATCAATTACCTGAGTGAATTGAGCTACTAAACAAGATGGCCAAGATGATGCTATTTTTATTAGGGTCAAGCCAAGGCTACCGAACCTCCAAATCGATCTATCTATTTACCTTTGTTTACCTCTACAAGTAACATCTTGATCTTCAAAATCACCATTTCAAGGTTTCACAATCTGGCACCTCAAGTGGTCCTTTAGAAGGGGCCAGGGTAACTGGCCTCTGGGCTGATTCCCAAATACAACGAAATAACTAATATGCACATATAAAAGGTAAAGGTTTCCCCATAACCTAATGGTCTAGTCGTGACCGACTGTAGGGGGCGGTGCTCATCTCCGTTTCAAAGCGCTTTGTCCGAGGACAAGCTTCCGTGGTCATGTGGCCGGCATGACTATATGCCGAGGCGCACAGAACGCCGTTACTTTCCCCCCCAAAGTGGACCCTATTTATCTACTCACATTTTTAGGTGCTTTCGAACAGCTAGGTTGGTAGGAGCTGGGACAAGCAATGGGAGCTCACTCTGTTATGTGGTCTAGAACTCCCAACCTTCCGTTCAGAAGGCCCAGCAGCAGGGGTTTAACACGCAGCACCACCATGTCCCTGTATATGTACATATACAGACCAACTAAACTGTTTCTATCAAAATCACTAAATGAATGCTGCTAACCAAGACATTTTCTCCCCACCCCACCCCAGCACAACGAATGGGGCAGAAACGAGCAAAAAAAGGTGGGCAAGGAGCAACTCAACCAATGCCTTATGCCAACGCTTCTCAAACTTTTCAGCACCGGGACCCACTTTTTAGAATGACTATCTGGCTGGGACCCACCAGAAGTGATGTCATGGCCGGAAGTGCAGTCACTGTGATGCCAGAGCCTGCTGCTTTCCTGAGAATGCACCAATAAGTTGGGCTACCTCTCAGCCATTTTCCAATAGCAAAGTGAATCAGAAAGGAGAAAAAAAGCCTATTAACAAGCAAAACAATCACACAGCCCTCCCCATCTTTAGCATCCCATCTTCCCATATTTTTAATATGACTGATCTAGGTGCTTTGCGACCCACCTGAAATTGGCTCGTGACCAGTAATGGCATCTAAATGATTTAGCAACAGGTACTCACTTTTGATTGGCACTTGTGTCGGGGCCCGCCCACCGGAAGTGAGGTCATAGCCGGAACCCAGGAACTGCCCCCAGGAACTGCCCCCAGGAACCGCCACACCTCCTTGGTAGGCCGCACGGCGGCCTGGGAGAAGGCACCCGAGCCCCGGCCTTCCCCAGGGCCACCGCACGGGCTACTGATTCCCACCCCCCAGGAACCACCGTGCCTCCTCAGGAGGGAGCCCCAGGAAGACTACCTGCTCACGCTGCTGCTGCCGTCAGTCTCCCTCACTCCGCTGCCTGCCTGCCTGCCTGCCTGGCTCTGAGAACGTGCAGGCAACTCAAATGTGCAGGCAATTCAAACGTTGCAGGGGGCAGAGCGGAGTGCCGACGGAGTCAACTAGTGGGCGGGCGAATGGGCGGGGCCAGCCCTAATCCTAGGAACGGGTACTCGCGTACCCCCGTGTACCCGCTACATGACATGTCTGCTTGTGACCCACTGGTGGGTCTCGACCCACAGTTTGAGAAACATTGCTGTAGATAATCCAATACTGACTTGGACAGAGGACGGTCTGACCCAGTGGTGGAAGGCAACTCCAAATGTTCACTTTGAACATACTCCCTTTACCCAGTGGCCGTCCCTTTACCCAGTGGCTGTTCCCACCACTGCCTCCTTGTGGCTGGATGGAGATGAGGGGAGGAATCCAGCCAGCTGGTGGTACTAATAGACAAGTAAAAGACACACAAAAAGGAAGTGGTGAGCATGTGTGCTCTTGGTCAGGACTGGAGTAAGAACTTTAGAGGTGTTAGCACAGAAACGGTTATGGCACCCCCATACATATATAATCCAAAATAAAACAATACTGAATTGGGAAATAAAATGTTATCTTTCAAAGTGGAACTAAACTTACAACAAGATTTATTTACAGCAAATGCTATGGCACCAGTATCATGTTCCATAAGAAATGTGACAACTTGAGAATACCAAGATCTCTATATCCAATAAAAGGACAGTCATTCCATATTACTACATGAGAACTGGATACCAATAAACATATTTTAATTTAAATTCTTCTAGCTTCTGAAACCATGTGTTGCTTTAAAGCAGAATCTAGTAAAAAATACTCAGAAGGTTTTGAATAAAATGTATTTTGAATTAATGGATTTTGGGTTCAGTGATTCTCCCTTCCTTTTTTCTAGATTTTGGTTATTTTATTTTACTCTTTGCACCAGGATCCATGGCAAACCTGGCATGGGAAAAAACTGTGGTGCCTCCCTTTGCCTGATGCCTTGATTAAGCGCATGCTTATTTTGCTTACTCCAGAGCTGTGCCTGCAGTTAAGGGAGCCGGCAGGGGGAATTTGTGGCAAAAGTGCATGAGGGCAGTGAAATGGGGAGCAGCAGAACGTAGGAGGGATGGGGCACATGATCTCGGCCCGTTTCCGATAGACACTGACTAGTCTATGGCAGTGAGGCTGGAAGACTGATCAAAAGGTTGCACGAAAAGGCTGTCAGCAAGAAACGTGCTGAACCGGCAAAGCTTTTGCCCAATGTCACTGCAGCTTCCTCGGTGATCAGCACAGTAATAAATGCTTAAGCTCTCTCTCTCTCTCTCTACCTGACCATCTTTTGAAAGCCCAGCCATGAAATTGGGGGGCGGCGGCTGCAAAACCCGCTTTCTTCTTGTTCCCTTCAGGCATCAACACAAACAATGAAGACCCAGTGATTAGAATTTAGCGAGCAATTGCGCTGATGGTTCCTGCGTCAGACTAATACCCAGCTCATTCTTCGGGAGAGTGTAATAGCTCTGCATTGCTAACAATAGTAAAAAGAGAGGGGGAAACATTTTGGCCAGTAAATGGAGTGGAAATCTCTCAAGGACACACAGACGCTTCGCAGAATGAAATGATTCCTTCTTTCTTTTTCCCTGTACATCAATTGCCGTTTAAGTGCTCGGCTCGGCTCTGATATTCACCCACAAGTTGACATGCGAGGACGTGGCAGGCTGTCACATTTCCCACACCAAGACTATGACGATGCTCAGCGCCGCAGAACCCCTCTGATCCCTGGTTCCAAGCGGTTGTCATAGAATTCAGGAGCGGCCACATGCACAATTCCAATGAGAGAAACTAGGGATACTGGGTTGCAATCCAGAGAGTCTTCCTTGGCTTCCAAATCTCCTGTTGAATCAGGAGACCAGGCTGCTGGGGATTCTCCCACATGTTTTTCTCTGGAGCCTGCCACCAACACAATGATAAAGAGGAGGGCCAGCGGACCACAGTTTGGACAGCACTGGTCTACACTGACCGGCAACAGCACTCCAGGGTTTCAGATGGGGGTCTTTTCCAGTCCCATCTGGAAATACCGCCAGGGACTGAACCCAGAACAACGTTCGCTCTGACTTTGGTGCTGCAATGTGCTCTTTACCTACCCATCCCTGCCCCCAATTTCCATGGGACTCCCACTCTTCATTTTCCCATTTTTAGTAATGGAATACCTTTGGAAGGGCAGTTCCATTTCACAAAGGGCTCAGATGTCACAAACGTTGGGCCCAGAGTCACCAAGTTAGATTCACTCCTAATGAGAAATATCTCCTACATGCAGTGCCCTCCCTTGTTACTCAGAGAGCGAGAGAGCGAGAGTGAGAGCGAGAGCGAGAGAGAGCGCTACTCCCTTGCAATTGGTCTTGTTGCAGCATTCTGCAGATCAGCTATCATAGATAAAGCGTTCTGGTTAGGCGGATACCCTGCCCATAAATGGAGGTAAACTCATCAGCTGTAGAGCTTTAATGATAAACCTATCACTTGCTAGCTGCCACTGTCACCACTGAAGAAAGAAGGAATGAATGGCACCGTGCCTTAAGTTGCATCTTATCGTGCCAACTGGAGTCCAGCAGCTCACATTCTGCCTTTCACTGCTGGGATGTGTGTAAGGTCAAAGGATGGATGAGTGCCTATGGAAGAACAATGAATGGTGGCCCTGGGAGTTTCTTTGGGATCAATGTGTGTAGGCACTGGCGTAGCTAATGAAAGTGTAGCCTGGTGCAAAGGGCAAAATGATGCCCCGGAAGTGATGTCATAACAGGAAGTGACATCACAGTTGCATTTTCATTCTCTTGCTTTTTTTGGCCATAACGTTTGATAGAACGAAGGTATGACACTCTGTTCTGTTTTACCTTTCCGATGATATCTAACAGGATGGTATTATTCATGCATGCCAAGGTTTTCACAATTTTGGCCACTAGCGTCAAGGTCAGCTTGTTGCCTCCCTAAAGCTTGGTGCCTGGTGCAATTGAACCCCCCTGCACTTCTTTAGCTACACCCCTGTGTGTAGGGAGTGGTACTTTTCCTCCTCGCTCCATCCACTCTTCTTAGGGCTGGATTGATCACTAATAGCACAACCCTATGCATGTTTACTCAGACGTCTTCTTTATTTAGCAGGGCTTATTCCCAGGTAAGTGTGCCCTGGACTCCAGTCTAAGCGTTTCCTAAAGTTCCCATGTGAAAAAAGAGCCTCTAGCACCATGCCTTCAAGGGTTGTCTCAGGCGAAGTCTGGGACAGCATCACAGTCTGGCCCTTGGCACAGTGCAGGTCCATTCTTGACTATCCTTGTGACATTGTTGGCTGAGTCCCCCAGGCCTCTCAATGGCAGCGTGTTGAAATGAGACACTTGATTAGTCAGTTCCAGCACATACTGTTCGTATCACAACTCAACAGGCACCAGCTGCAATGAATTACCCTGTGAACCAAGATGCATATGCTGTAAAATTCCAGAAACAACGATCACGTTGCTCTCTCTCACTTCAAAATGTACTTGCTTAATGTGCAGGCAAAAGGGGAGCTCGAGGGGTCCTGCATAGGATCGCAGTGGTGTCCAACCCAAGCCTAAACAAAGATGACTGTAGATTAAAGGCAAGGCAAATACTTAGGAATAATATTAAAGTTGGTTTGTGAACAGAACCTCAGCATTTGATTGGGATTTCGCAGTAGTGGGGAAAGTCACTTGAGGATAGACTGACTGTTTGCCAAAGATGGCAGGACTTCCGAGCCTTTACAAGAGCTAGAGAGAGGTTTGCAGCCTGTGGAACCCCAAGGTAAGGAAACAAACTTTCCTTTACCTTGGGGAGACCTCCACATCTGCCCACCACCACTGGGTTCAATCAAAGCTCCCATGGCTGCATCAGCCCTGGACAGTTACATCGGATTGTGTCCTTTTTCTGCTAAATTTACTCCCCCTACCAACTTCCATAAGTTTAACATAGCAATGAATTTTTTGGTGGGGAGGGGAGTTCCTGTGGCCTGGGTTCCTGAGTAGTATCCCAGCTCCATCTGCTGGGTGTGAGCAGTTACTGCACCCATTGGAACAACATTCTTTTTGCTCATCCAGCCAAGTTCAAGCATTTTCCATTAGTGTGCTTGTATTCTTTCGGCCCTTTAATTTCTTTTCTTTTGGATTTACAAGACACTAATTACATTTTGACCCTTTGTCTACCTGTTCAGTGGGTTGTCACGTCTGTGCACCTGCAGATGCTACAGTGGGTTTGATTTTTAATACATCGCCCCTGAGGTTCGGTGATCTTCTGCAAGAGGGTTCCCTCCCCCCAGGTGGTCCTCATCTGCCTTGTTACTGTAGCCTGGGATGGTGGCTGCAGATACAAACTGCCAGACTTCTTCCCTGACCAGCTGCTGATCTAGTAACAGGAAAGCAGGGAGCAGGAAGGAGGGTGCATTTGTGCTAACCACTAGCTGCTACTTCTCTTGTCCCACCTGCCTTATTGCCTTTTCTCTGGGCCCCTTTTCTCTGGCATAAGCTAGCTGCCACTGTCACCACTCATGTGAACTAGCCTGAAGAAAGACATTAGAAGAAAGCCTGACATTAAATCTCTGAGATGTTTGTACATTTCAGGTGATTATGACACCAAGAAACAGTATTGGTAATTCATATCATATCTTGAATGTTATTTGATTTCGTGCAACATATTGAGCTGCCTTCTACAGAGTCAGATGATGTGTCCATCTTATTCAGTCTTGTCTCCACTGTCTGGGAGAAACCCTCCAGGATTTCAGGCAGGGGTCTTTCCCAGGACTAGCCAGGTGATGCCAGGGAGTGAACCTGAGATTTTTTGCATGCAAGCCACAGGCTCTAACATGCCTCTCCAGTTCTGTCCCCAATACCAGAGCTTGCATTGCTTGATTTCTGTGACAGTAATTGGAGTGGGGAGCTCAGCCCACTTTGAGTGGGATTGCCTGCTTCGCTTCACACTCCCCACCATCAAATGCAGAGCACTGGGAGCTCCACCCCATCTACTGACCAGGAATCTCTGTGTGTGTGTTGGCGGATCTGGCCAGGGAAGGGGGATAAGATGCTGGGCACTCCAGCACCACCAATCCCACCCCCTCCTTGACCTCATCTGCCCACCCCTTTCACCACCTCTCCTGCCCCATTACAACCCTTCCTTGCGCCTCCCCCCCGCCGCACAGCTTAACACAGAGCTTACCTGCTCCAGACAGGCATTGCTCATTGGAGTGCCACTGCGGGGAGGCTCTCTTCTTCCTGCCGGTGCTGCAAACAGGTGCACTGTCACAACGTGCTGTATGCAGCGATGGGATTAACAAACGACCTAAGGGAACGCTGGGCGAGATGTACACGGAACTCCCGCGTGATTGGCTGCCCGTCTGTTCTGCCCTGCCACCTTCCCCGCCGCCGCGCGGGCCACCCAGGCCTCGGAGGGGCTGTCTCGGAGGGGTGCCCGGGCACGCAGCGGTGGGGCGTGCCAACCAGGGGCAGCGGGTCCAGCTCGCGTGGCCGGCGGGGCGGAACAGACGGGCTGCCAATCACGCGGGCTGCCAATCGCGGGCTGCCAATTACGCGTTTGTCCCGCCCAGCGTTCCCCCAGGTCGTTTGTTAATCCCATCCCTGGCTGTATGGCATGTTTGCAACAATCTTTGCTGGTGGAGCATGCGTTATACCGGTGTAGCGACCAGATAGGATTGTACCATACATGATCATCCGCCATAAGGAATGGGGTACCCATTCCATTTATTATGCAGCCGCATTGCTATTGTTAAATAAAGTAGAGGAAATCAACCAATCAATAGTATTTATATACCACTTTTCAACAACAACAAAAATCACTAAGTGGTTTACAGGCTACTCATACTACTAATATGCACATTTCAATTTTTCCAGTTGAGGCTACTTATTTTTCTACTACATTTGCCATTTTGGCTTCTCTGACAGCCCAAGCAAATTTGGTGTGGCAGAAGGCAAGAGACAAGTCCTGGTGCGTGCCCTCCTGAACTGAGTGTGAAGCAGCTTTAGATTGTTTTGGGCTCTTACCATTGCACGCGGCGATATGCTAATAGACTACTCCAGAGTGACTAATATACAAACCCCACTCTGTGGATAGCACCCTCTCGCCTTTCCCCATCATTACAGGCAATCTGACAAGCTCAAAGAAACAAACGACCACTCAGCTGCTCATCCTTTATGGATTTTTACATCACGTAGAATGTCACTCAGAAAATATTGAGCCAGAGAGCTTGTCATTGTAAGCAGTGGCACAATTCCTTTGCAAGAGATACAGCAGCATACAGGCATGTTTGCGACAGGAGTCAGAGTTTCCCTCTGGGAGGAGGGAAAAAGATTGCAACAACAACAACAACAACAAAAGAAAACCAAGAAATACTTCAGGGATGCTGATGCAAAATCCGGCATGATTTTGCATGATGCAAAATCATGGCATGCTGGAATCCAATGCTAGCACATTGTATGGGAACCAGAATGAACTATGAGAGCTGGGCTAGCGGGGTGTTTGAGAAGCTGGTCTTTTCTGGTTTGAAGGTCAACAAACCTGCCACAAGGTCAACAAACAGAGCGCAATCCTACCCTGGAGTTAGGCTGGAACAGTTAGGCCAGCAAAGTTTGGCTGGCACAAGGGCCACCCTAAAGCAGGTTTGGCCTACTCTCGAAGTCAGGGAGGATGGCACACGTCTGTGTGCTGGCTGCTCTGACTCCGAGAGTGGTCCAAACATACTTTACGGTGTCCCTTGTGCTGGCCAAACTTTGCTGGTTTAGCTTATGCCGGCCTAACTCAGTTTAGAATTGTGCTCTCAGAGAGGCCAGCACACAGACATGTGCCATCATCCCTGACTGTGAGAGTGGTTCAAACATGCTTTATGGTGGCCCTGGTGCCAGCCAAACTTTGCTGGCCTAATTGAGCCATCCTAACGTCAGGTTGGGATTGCACCCTTAGAAATGTCACTATACCCCAACTGCAATCTGGGGATAATACTTCCACTGCAGGGCTGCAATAATCAATCAATCAGTCAATCACTAGTATTTATATACCGCTTTTCAACAAAGTTCACAAAGCGGTTTACAGGCAAATAATAACATTAAAGTTAAATGGCTCCCTGTCCCAAAAGGGCTCACAATCTAGAAGAATGGAGAACACCACCAGCAACAGCCACGAGAAAGACACTGTGCTGGGGTGAAGAGGGACAATTGCTCTCCCCCTGCTAAATATAAGAGGACACCACTTGAAAAAGTGCCTCTTGCCCAGTTAGCAGGGGTTACATCAGACTACATCAGGACTACCAATAAGGACTACATCAGGATAATACATGGCAAGCCCTTCATACTGAGAAGATGCTATATGAATATTGTTTTATCATTAGTTGAATATACAAAAACGCAAGCTCAGTCCTATCACGGGTGTGCCGCTGTCAGCCGTTTTAGATACATTGCTACACCAGGGATACAGGCCCACCACTGGGCCTAAAAAATGTAGGTGTGACAGCAGATGAAGTGGAATGAGGAGGGGAAGAGGAGGAACATGGGAATGGAGGGGGTGGAGGAGGTGGACCAGAAGAGGTGTCAGTGGCACTCACATACGCCAATATTCTAACCCCATCTGTCTCCATTACTGCCATCATTACACGCCTCTGATTTGCACCTGCGAAATGGCAGGCACGGATCCAAGGAGTCACACAGAGTCTTTCCCTGGGGTAAGTGAGTATACATTCCTTACCCTGAGGAGACATTTCCAATCACCGCCTGCCAGCGGATACAGGGTACAAGCCATTGGCACGACTGCATCAACGGGGAGAGATTTGGGTAAGATGGGGCTGAAATTCCTTTTAATTCGTCTTCACATTTCCTGAGGCTTTTCTTTCTCATGACAAATAGTAGTCTCAAAAGCAGAAATAACCCATCTTTCCACTACAGGGCTTATCCTGTCCATTTAATCATTGCCAAGATGACGGAGTCAACCGATACACATGCAAATGGGTTCAGATTTCCAGCTTCCTCTCTATGAATATGAGAGCATCATTCTTTTGTTATCTGAGCTTAATCAACCCACCTTGCAGTCAATACAAATGGACTATCCCACAAATGGCTGATGCAAAAGTTCATGCAATTCGGAAGAATTTAAAACTTTTCCCAGGTTTGCTGTTAAGAGTGTCTGAAAAGCACAATAATTTCAGTGAACATGTATCACAGTGGGAAATTGGATACTACAGTGATGAACCTCAAGCAGCCAAGATAGAATTTGATCATGTATCAGGCATGCAGTGTGGCTCCTCTAATTTCATATTCAACTGTCACCATCCAAGCTGGGTTTATTCTACTATTAAATATAATAATCCAGTTAAGCACTATATATATAAAATCAGCATAGGTATATAACTCAAAACATCACTTAGTGCTTACATACAGAAGATGCAATAAGACCATCATGAATTTCAATTCTCACGTACAGAGCTACACAAGAGCTGAAACTAAATTCCTCACCAATTCAAGATTTGGCAGTGTCAAAATTTTGCATTTTTTTAAATTTTACACTGAATTTACGACTTGCAGTGATACGTTTCTCTGAACAAAATCTTCGGCTGAAAAATGTTAAGAGAATAATATCTAGGGCTGAGCTGCAAACCTTTTGTTCCCTTTTGTTCCCCAGCAAAAACGTGGGACGGACAGATGCGAAATGTTGGGGCCCCACACACTTCTTCTCCATGCCATTGTCTTTCCTCTGCTTTGCCTCGACTGTTCTCAGCCTCAGTTGTCCTTTCTTTTGACCAACTTGAGTAGCTGTGGCAAGCCATGTGATTCCATCACTGAAGTCACAATGATGGCAATGCTATATATCTGACATCATGGGCGCATGTAAATGAAAATTGCATGGATTGTCAACACAACTACTTGGATTAACAGCAGCATCAGAAAACGAAGCCGAGGACAGTGAAGGCAAGGAAGGTAGAAACTGATAGTGCCAAGTGGAGCAAGAGGAATTAGCTCTGGCAATGGCAGCAAAGCAATGCAAATGTCCATTAGTGTCCGTATTGATCAAGAAATGATCATTTGTTCAACTGCAGCAAATGTGCTAATTTCAAGGGGAATTTCAAAACTGGAGAGTATTCAGCTCAGCTCTCATATAAACATGCCAGGTACAAGATAGTGATACCTTTAGACCAGTGGTTCCCAAACTGTGGGTCGGGACCCATCAGTGGGTCATGAGCCAATTTCAGGTGGGTTGTGAAGCACCTAGAGCAGTCATATTAAAAAGATGCGAAGATGGGGTGCTAGAAAGGGGGAGGGCTGTGTGGTTGTTTTGCTGAAGTCGTAAATAGGCTTTTTTTTCCCTTTCTGATTCGCTTTGCTCTTGGAAAATGGCTGAGAGATAACCCAACTTCTTGCTGCATTCTCAGGAAAGCAGCAGGCTCTGGAGTCACAATCACAGCACATATGGACATGACATCACTTCCGGTGGGCCCTGGACAGATTGTCATTCTAAAAAGTGGGTCCCAGTGCTAAAAGATTTGAGAACCACTGCTTTAAACCATTTATTTTCTAAATCCTCCCCCATATCCAGAACTAAACATAACTGCAAAATATCCAAAAATTTAATATTTCCAAATATAAAATAATTTAAATTAAAATAATTTAATTCAACCCCCCACCCACCCCCCACAAAACTTATTTCATCCTCTGATCTTGACATTACATTTTAGCAAAACTGACAACGGTATAAAAGCATCATCATGGTCTGAAACAATCAACCAAGTAGATGGATTAACTGATCCAATGTTCAATGAGGAGTTACTGAATCTGACTCCAGGCTGTACCATTCCAGATCGCAGAGGGGCCCACATGTTTGCAATCCTCAAGCCAATGTTCCTAGGTAAGTCCCACTAAACATTATGGGGTTTACTTTTAAGTAGACACACAGAATTGCACTGTGGATGGTCTTCCATGCAAAAATTCATCTACACAGGAAAACCAGAAGTTTCTGAGACGGGTTGGCGGTTAAATGCCAAAGGTGGAAGCGTGGGAGGCTGATCTTCTCTGACACACCCGTTTTCTGTAGGCCAGGGTGTTTTTGTTTGTTTTTGTGGAAGAAAATTTGAACATTACCCCCTTGCTCTCTGATGTGGTGCAGCCCAGATGCAGGCACCCCCCCCAAATGATAATTAGGCCACTGACTCACAGATAAGTACATTGAACAGCCAGTACCATGTACACAAGGAACCTCACAAGAGATGAAAACAGTCTTTCCACTTCTCTCCGATATCTTCTGGAGGAGAGAGGCTGACAGCTTTAAGTAAGGAAAATCAGAAGATGTGCTTTGCTCCTTCTCAGCTGCTCGACTCTCAGCAACATGGACCAGCCTGGCTTAATCCCAGAGCTTCTGTGTAGGGCAGAACAATAAGCTGAAGGATAGGCAGCTGTGTAGTGCTCATCTGGTTTCTGCTGCTTGTGAACAGCTCAACAGCATGGAGTCCTCCAGGTTGGTGTTTCCTTATAATCTTGACCCACCTGGAGATCCATGGTGTCGAACCATGCGCCGTCTCCAAGGGAGCTTGGAGTGGAGAGCTCCTCTTCATTCCCAGGACATGCAATTAAGCAGCAACAGCACAGTTCCCGGTCATCTCAGTCCACTCTGGCTTGAACCCAACAAGAGGAGTTCTAATCAGGGCAAGACTTGGAATACCAAGGACATAGGATATGGAAAACGGCTGCTACAGATACACTCCATAAACCTTCCAGTTGGGTGGGAGCCAACATCAAAGATATCCGAATTCCAAAAAGGGATGTTTTCACTATATTATACTTTATATACTTCTTTGCCCTGATTTATTCTGATCCGGGTGCCACTATTTGGTCTGATTTGGAACCTCCAGTTATGGCTTTTCTTTTGTCTGGCTATGTGCACATATAACGTCTTTCTAACAAAAGGGTTAATTTTTCCACATACTTC
Organism: Lerista edwardsae; assembly: GCA_029204185.1. Lineage (NCBI taxonomy): Eukaryota > Metazoa > Chordata > Lepidosauria > Squamata > Scincidae > Lerista > Lerista edwardsae. The sequence continues at coordinate 6,444,484 of JAJKFI010000051.1, read as the reverse complement.
TCCCATTCCCACTGTACACCCTGTATAGCAGCAGTTCCCAAACTTGCTGTGGTCATGACACCCTTTTTTTCATGGTGGCCTCTTCTTCCCAGCTCTGCCATCTTGGATCACACGAGATCTTCTCTGATTCTCGTGAAAAGTGCACGAGATCTCGCACAACCCAAGGCAGTGGTACTGGGAGAGCCCGGAAGAAGAGGCCACTGGGGATATCCTGCAGTGTCCCTGCGAGTTTGCAGCAGCACCCAAGGGTGCCGCAATGTACTGTCTGGGAACCACTGGTGTATGGGGTGAAATGGATGGCTGCCTTTGCCAGGGTGATACATAGCTTAAACCATATGGTGGAGGAAAGATGCTATACTTGTTTACCTGAACAGCATGGGAATAACCACAATGCTGGCAGCAAGCACACTTATACAGCTAATGTACCAGGCTGTGGACACTGCATAATATAGAGGCAGCCCAAAGCTTGAGCTAGAAATCAAGGAGAAGTGAGTAACATGTGTGCATGCCTTGTCGCCGAGCTCTGGGTTACAAATAAAAAGTCCTGCATTTGTTTTTTTAAAAAACGAGAAAACATTAAAGAGAATATTCTTTATGAAACGGCTCAGTCGAACGCCTTCAATCTGAGATACAATTTGCATGATTATATAAGCAATTAAACCACTTTGCTTTTCCAGGACGCACTAAAAGGCACCGCGCAACATTTTAATCCATTGTACTGAAGATTATGAGCCAGAACGCAAAACAGGTTAATGCGATATTACCTATAGGTGCTTATGATTGCTCAGTTGGAATAATGTAATGCGGTGTAATGTGTTCTCAGTGGTTGTTTCTGGAACGGGATCCTGGATGACAGGAAGTATTCTGTGAATAGAACGTGGCCTGGAGGAACACACTTACCCCATGGAACCAATGTGTGAACCTCCAAGGGATGATACAAAAGAATATTTGAAATGGATTCTTCTCTTTGGATACAGCCTTGCAAGGAAGGAACATGCATGTAATTCACCAGAAACAACCCCAGAGAGATGGTTCATCAGAACTGCCTCCTAGAGGCAGGCATTTCTCCTTGCTTCCTCCTTGCTAGAGGATTAGGCAGTAACAATTTGCTTCTTAATCCACCCATTAAATGAATGTCACTGCACTTTAAAGGAAGAGTGATGATGCCTCTACAGAAAACTCTAAAAATATTTCATTTCCGGAGGGAAACTCTGCTCCCCTATCAGATATTTTTAGATGTTTCTCTCCCTTGGTATTGTATTGCTGTGGACATTTGCTCAAAGGCAGCTTGTAGACAGGAATGGGGGGAGGGGCTTCAGGCCCCATCTGTGTGTACTTTGTGGGACTCCATCTGTGTGTACCTTTTTTCTGAAGTGTGCAACTATTCTTCTGATGGCATTAACATTCTCTTGCACTAGAGCAGTGGTTCCCAAACTGTGGGTTGGAACACACCAATGGGTCTTGAGCCAATTTCAGGTGGGTCACAAAGCAACAAGAGCAGCCCTATTGAAAAGATGGGAAGATGGGATGCTGGAAAGGGGGAGGGCTGTGCGGTTGTTTTGCTTGTGTCAAGGTTGTAAATAGGCTTTTTCCCCTTTCTTTTCTTTTCACTCTGCTATTGGAAAACGGCTGAGAAATAACCCAACTGATTGCTGCCTTTTCAGGAAAGCAGCAGGCTCTGGTGTTATAATGGTGGCACTTCTGGGCAAGAGATCACTTCTGGTGGGATCCAGACAGTCATTCTAAAAATTGGGTCTTGTTGCTAAAAAGTTTGAGAACCACTGAGAGAATTGCATGGGGCACAACGAAAGCATACAGGGAACAAAAGTGGCTTGATTCAATGGAAAATTTGGATCGGACCTGCTCACGCTCAAAACACAAGTGGGGCTCCAGCCTAGCAAACACAAAACATGCACCCACAAGGGAGAAAAATGCAACAGCCAAAGCCAAGAAGGAACAAATATTGTGTAACAGATGATTCCCAATATATTTCAAAATATCCTCTGCATAGCAGTCCAATGGATATTTCCTTAAATCACTTCTGGAAACAGCAGCCCTCCACAAATGGAGAGCTAAAAGGGAATGCAATGGTGTGGTCCATTTAACTTCTGTATAATTTACTACCCCTGAAAAATATAGTTTGCAATGCACTGGTAATTTAAATTACAGCTGCCCCAGCATGGCATCACCAGTAGTATTTAGCGATATCCGGCCACTGTCATTTTTAAAATCACATACGCACACACACTTACCCCCCATTCTGGTCTCCAAGACTACTCGCAACATGTAATTACAACACTGCACCAGTTAGCCCTCCCTCCTGCTGAAGACTCCTCTAAACATGCCGACAAATTCTCACCTCCCAACAACTCCTCCACAAGGAAACTGGCAGTAAATGACTGCTACTGAAGGCAGGGCATCTCCTTTATTCAGCAGTGCAGCTACAGGGGAAGCAGCACACTAAGTACCGCAGGCACTGCAATGCGCCATGTAAGCAGCCCCTCCCGCTTGCCATTGGAGCCATTCTGGGTGGTGATGGCAATGCACAGGAGATGCCTGTGCATGGCTGTCACCGCCTGGAATGGCTTTGACGGTGAGTGGAAAGGCCACTTAAACGGTGCATTGAGGTGCCTGCAATACTGAACATGCCACCCACTGTAGCTACACTACTGAACCCTCTACTGAACCATAAACACAGTGGCTCGAAGTAGCAGAGGGCAGTGGGAATTCGGCAAGTTTGGGTCCATCACGCTCCTCCTCTTTGGGATATTTTGAGAAACGGTCCCTTTACCCTTCATCTGTTTACAGCTCTCTGTACCCCTGCTAACTGGGCAAGAGGCACTTTTTCCAGTGGTGTTCCTCTTATATTTAGCAGGGGGAGAGTAATTGTCCCTCATCACCCCTGCGCAGTCTTTTTGGTGGCTGTTGCTGGCGGGCTGCCTTTTTTCTTCTTTTTTTTTAGATTGTGAGTCCTTTTGGGACAGGGAACCATTTAACTTTATTATTACTATTTCCCTGTAAACCGCTTTGTGAACTTCGTGTTGAAAAGCGGTATATAAGTACCTGTTGACTGACTGACTGACTGACTGTTAACATCCTCTGCCATCACGTTATGAAACTGGGGCATGTATTGACTTCTTAATTTCATGGTGAGCATATAGTGCCCAGTCTAAGGGGCAAACTATGCGCTCAGAAGCAGCCCACACTGGGTTGCATTTGAGTGGGGAGCGGCCATGGCTCAGTGGCAGCACATGGCTTGCACGCAGGAAGACCCAGGTACCTGACATCCCCATGTAGACAAGGGGCAGATGTATTTCTAAAATCCTGGAAAGAAGCTGCCAGTCACACAGGCAGCAATACTGATCTAGCGAGACCAGTGGTCTGAGCCCTGCTGGATCAGGCCAAAGGCCCATCTAGTCCAGCTTCCTGCATCTCACAGTGGCCCATCAGATGCCTCAGGGGGCATACAAGACAACAAGATCCTTGCATCCTGTTGCCACTTCTTTGCATCTGACATTTTAAGGTAGCCGATTTCTGAAATTAGGATGTTGCGTATACCCATCATAGCTTGTAACCCTTGTAACATTTCCTCCAGAAATCTGGCTAGTAACATTACATGGCTTGAAACGTTTCCTCCAGAAATCTGTCCAATCCCCGTTTAAAGGCATCTAGTCCTGGTGCTATCACTACGTCCTGTGGCAAAGTGTTCCACAGATTATCAGACGTTGAAGTACATAAACAGCCTATCAAATTCAGCCATGCGTCAGCCATTTCCTCAGTGACAGATCATCTGCGCCGATGGAAGGAAATGCAAATCTTGGATCGTGAACATTTTTTGAAAACACAGAAGGAATTGCTCGGCTCGATCAGATCACTGCTTCATCCCACTTAGCATTCTGTGTCACCTGAGTGGCTGGAGAAATCGGGGTGGCAAAAATCGATCCCCTATTGTTAACCACCAGTTTTTGATCAGCAGGGATATTTATATCTGTGCCATCTGACTGAAATAATGGCGCTATTCTGAATAGGGTTCGGTGAGCAGCTGCCTAATGAACGGTGGCAAGGGTGACCGAATCAGGCCCACGGGAGAGATGGAAAATAAGCAATAAAGTGGGGCTCCAATCCATCAACTAAATGACTCCGAAAGCGAGCTTTTTGAACATTTTCCATGAGGCATCAGCAACAACCTGATGGATTTATTGGATCAAGGCAGCATCGATTTATTGTCTCCAGTCCATTTTCAAGAACCAAACAGCAGCTGTAAGATGCTGTCAGAATTCAACAAAAGCAAATTTGGGAGACTGGGGAAAGAATTAAAGGTTGCAAAATTCACGTTCCCTCTCCTTCGTCCACCTCCCCTTTCCTTTCCTTCTGCTTCCCTATCTCCTTCCCTAGCCCTCGACAACCTGTGCGCTCGTGCTTCAAATGTGCCGCAGTGATGATTCGCAGCAAGATACCGTAGCAAAGAAGAAAGGTAATTTGTGTTGCATTCAGTCACTTTCACTCAGATATTATCACTGTAATAGTATATTAGCCTCAAATGCTCTGGCGGAGGACGATTCCTCAGAATTTCCTGCCCAGGGATGACACAGCAGAGAGAAAGCTTCACCTGCAAAAAGCCACAGAATGTGTTCCCTTCACAGATGGCACCAAGATCAGAGGCATTATTTTTGCTCTCCGTTCCATTTGTACAAAATTGTTTTTGGCAGGGATCTTCCCATCTTCTCAGGCTGGAAGAGGCAGGTTTCAGCAGCAGCCCATGGCCACCAGCTGAGGGCCAGTTTATACAATGATCAGAGGTCAAAGCTTTTCCTGGGCTGCCTGATGTCAGGCTGCAGGTGGGAGAAAACATCTTTGAAGGCTCATCCATGAAACAAAACAGCCTGGACTGGTTTCAATCAATCAATCAATCAATCAATCAATCAATCAATCAATCAATCA
>JAJKFI010000051.1:6372688-6439533 GCA_029204185.1 Lerista edwardsae | reverse complement strand
TCAATCAATCAATCAATCAATCAATCAATCAATCAATCAATCAATCAATCAATCAACAGGTACTTATATACCAGTTTTCAACACAAAGTTCACGAAGCGGTTTACAGGCAAATAGTAATAAAAATAAAGTTAAATGGCTCCCTGTCCCAAAGGGCTTACAATCTAAAAAGAGGGCAGAACACCAGCCACAGCTACTAGAAAGACTGCGCAGGGGTGAAGAGGGACAATTACGCTCCCCCTGCTAAATGTAAGAGGAACATCACTTGTAAAAGTGCCTCTTGCCCAGTTAGCAGGTTTCAAAAGGGATTAGACAAATTCATGGAGGACAAGTGTGCCTATGGCTACTAGCCATCATGGCTATGTGTCACGCCTTCTCCAGGGGGAGTGGCTGTATGCTGGGAAGCAACTGGGCTGGAATGTACCCAGTGGGAGACGGCGGTTTGGCTGCATGTCCTGCTTGTGGCCTTCTCAGACGCAACCTGGACTAGGGTGGCTTTTTGTCTCTTCTTACTTCTTCCCTGCACATGGAAAAACAGCACCCTGTGGGAAGTCGAGCGGCTTAGGCTTCTCACCTAGAGAGAATGGGATGGTGACAAGAGCAGGAAGTGGGCGGCTTGGCTCCAGGAAGTGGGCGGGCTTGGCAGCAGTGGCGGCCCCTTAACCCTAGCTTCATTCCTGGACCTGATGCCACAGCCTGGATTCAGGCAGACCTGCACCGGTGATTTCACTAGTAAAAATCAAAGTAGACCCCTCCATGCTATGGATATTTACCTCTGGGTAAGGGAAGATTTACCTCTGGGTGATTTACCTCTGGGTGGAGATTTACCTCTGGGTGGGGAGGGGGCGTCGATGGGATGGGCCGTTAGGCCAAATCCAAGGCCTCATCTCCAGGCTGCGCAACCCCAATTTGGACCTTAGTTCCAAGGAAGCCATGGGGAGGCAGGAGCCTCCCATGGTGAAAGGGCACAAACATGCCCTTTCAGCGGGGGGGGGGGGGGCTCCTGCGGGCTCCAATGCTGTGCTGGATACAATGCAGGGCAGCCGGCCTGCCTGCTCAAGTGCAGCATCGGCTCGGGCTGTTACACTGTATGCTTGTTTAGCTAATAACTATAGATATTTTAGTTATATTGGGATGTGGTGGCGCTGCGGGTAAAACTGCCGCTGCTGAGCTTACTGACATGAAGGTTGGGAGTTCGAGACCACGCAACGGAGTGAGCTCCCGTCACTTGTCCCAGCTCCTGCCAACCTAGCAGTTCGAAAGCACCTAAAAATGCAAGTAGATAAATAGGGACCACTTCGGTCGGAAGGTAACGGCGTTCTGTGTGCTACGGCGTATAGTCATGCTGGCCACATGACCATGGAAGCTTGTCCTTGGACAAAAGCCGGCTCTTCGGCTGAGAAACGGAGATGAGCACTGCTTCCTACAGTCGGTCACGACTAGACCATTCAGTCGTGGGGAAACCTTTATAGATATTTTAGTGAATGAGCACCAACAGCTGGCAGAAATGTACATATTGAGCACCGATGGCTTTGAATGGCCAATGGCAACAACCCACATTGTTTTCGCAGCTGCTAAGAAACAGTGTCGTGAAAGACTGTTGTTCTTTAGCGCTAGAATACTTCAATTCCAATGCACAGTGATAGGCCTTTGCACACATCTCTAGCTCGCTCTGGCCTGAGAGAAGCACCAGATTCACCATCAAGACGAACTTTGAGAATCCAGGCTGATTTGTATTTTTAGATGTTTGCAATACCCAGATCTGGATTGGAGATCCTCATGCCTTTTGAAAGACCAGCCAAATCCTATTGTATCGGAGCGCTTTTCTGATTAATATTGAACTAATGAGAAGTCACTGTGACTTGGAGGGGACCCCGAGCAGCATTCATCCTCTCATTCTGTCAAAACCTGAGCTGATTTCTCCCAGGGTGCACTTTGGCTCGGAAGGGCAACTGGAGGCAGTGGTGGCTGTGTAGAGTCCTGAGCGAGACTGAAAGGAGTGTTGCTCATTTCAGCAAGGCAGCAGGCACTGCCCACTTGGCTGCCATGCCCCTTTCCAAAGTTTGTGTCATAAGAGATTATTCAGAGGCCTTTTCTCCCTGAATATTGCTCAGCACAGCTTCTTCTTTTCTAAGTGTTTCCTTCCAATGCAAGCAAGCAGCTCGTCTTATGATGGAATGACTGAAGAGAAAAAACAGGGTCAAGAGGAATAGTGGTTGTTTCCAGACTTGAGTATAAGACTACAGTCCAAGAGCATCATCGGATACCTGGGCACCTTCAGGGCCCAATCCTGAGCCCGTTATCGCCAGTGGTATGTGTGTACCGCTGGCTACAAGTGTAGCGAATTAGAATGCTGCAATGCAGGTCCGCGACGCTTTACCGCTCACGCTGAAGCAGTGCTCAGTGAACGCCTGGACCCAACATGAGCGAACAGACGGATGGTGCTCCAGCAGTGCCGGCCACCGGTAAGCGCGTTTGGGGTGGGGGAGGTGGGGAAAGGTGAGGAACTGGGTGGAGCAAGGGGAGGGGACCAGGCGGTGGCTTCTACTGCTGGATCTTATCCCCTCGCCTTGCCCGGGGAGCCCGACATGGGTCTTCTCAGTTCACTGCTGGTAAAATAGCCAGTGGTAGGCCAAGGAGCCCCACTGCAGGTGGTGGGGCTTTCCCAGGGGAAGGGGATGAATGTCCCCTTTCCCCAAAGAGTCTCCAGCAGTTTCCTGGCTGCTGTGGGATGCTGCAGTAATCAATGGAATCAATGGAAACATGCTGTGAGAATACAGTCGAATGGCCACTTTGCACCTTCATTCAGGTGACAATCCTATGCACACTTCCCTGGGAGTAAGTCCCACTGAATGCAACAGGAGCTATTTCGGATGCAGACAAGCCCAGGGTTGTGTTGTCCATGCTAGTGGCGAGGCAATCCTGGTGCACAGCTCAGCAGTGTCATGAGCCTTGAGGAGAGAGCTCCCAAGCAACAGTGGAGCTCATTTACATTTTCCTTCTCCGCACAATCTGTCAGGGTATGACATCCTATTCCAATGACTCAGATGGGCAAAGCTGATTCGGTGGGTGGAGCGTGGAAGAGCACCCTTTTCCTCATGTTCCGACTCAGGATCTAGTTGGATGAGACTGAGCTTTGAGAGCTTCTGAAATAAGGTGGGTAGCGAAGGGACCTTTGCATAACTAAAGAACATCATCTGGTGAGAAGGTGCATGAAATTCTCCTGTGACCATGTGACCCTCTGACAGGTACAGCCTGTTTAGCGCTGATTGAGGGGGAAGATCCAGTTGGCCTCCGTATCATCAAATGCATTTTTTTTACATGACGCCTGTAACTCGTCTCTCTCCATCTGCTCCTCACCCTTTATGCAAGATGCCAAACTGCTTGTGCAACAGGGCACACAGTGCATCTCAAAACACTGTTTGAAACAGCCCTAGAAGCCTCTTTAGCAGAAAAACACACACACATCAAAAGCGAGACCTGCACCGAGATACGACAACACAGCCTGGCCCTAGTGGATAGCCACACAACTCCCCTTAACAAGGTTCACACATGTGTGTTGTATCTTTTGATGACTATAGGGAAGATGTGTCTGAAATGGTCCAGCATACCATTTTAGTACATTGTCATCATCTTGCCTTGTCACAGACAAGGCAAAATAAGGCTACTGTGGTTCACAGACAGATCCACCTGATAGCTGTTAATTTTGATGTACTATAGCCAGGGTCAGCCCATCTATGAAGTCAACTCAGGGAAGTCACCTCAGGTAGCAGACTGATGGGGAAGGTCCACCTTCATCGCATGAATGAGGACATTCACAACCACGAATCCCTCCTCTTCCTACTCCTTATAGACTGAAAAAGGAAGAGGGAGGCAGAGTGGAAAATGAAGTGTGGAGGAGAGGAGAAAATTGGGACAGAATGTCTTCAGCTTCCACCTCTGACACTCTCTAGCCCACCACTCTCCTGTACACTTCTTCCATTTGTCCTTCCTTTCCTTTTCCAATCCAAGGAGTTGGAGGAACAGAAGCTGCCACATCACCAGATAAGGGGAGGCATCATTTGGCAAGCTACCTCAGGCACTAAAAGGTCTTGGCCCAGACCTGAGAGGAGCATCCAAGCCTGTGGTCCCACCCACCCCAGTCACAATCACACACATCTGCATTCTGGAAATCCTACAGTCCTGGGTGGCTGTACCACTTGGTAGTTCTAAACATGGGCTTCAGTTTTAACTCAGATGGTGGCATCAGAAAAACACACACCATAGTGGGATACACAGAAGGGGAAGACTCATTCAGGGGTTCGAGCTTTGTTCCACATGTTTGAATTCTGAAGGAGAAATAACTGTTCATTTCACCATAATCTTCCCATATTTCTTGAAAGTCCTATTGATTTTGGAGTTATATTTCAGGTAAGCATTTTTAAGGCTGCAGCCTTAGACTAAAATGTCCAGCTTATGATTTAGGAACAGGTACAGGAATTGAGGAGGGATGGGAGGGGTCTGAGAGGCACGTGCCCTCCTTGACAACACTCTCCTCAGTGTCATCTATGCTAATTATCTTTCATAATATTGCATGCCACCCTCACAAAATCAAGAGACGAAGGTTTGAAAGTGTACCTAGACTGCAGTCTAAGTCAGTTGACCCACTTTGTTCGGTCAGTCCAATGGGACTGAAACTCAATGAAACTTCTATGTAAATATGCATAATATTGCACCACCAGGTATACGAACAAGTTATGGCGAACATCTGCACTTTGAACATCTGCCTGGAAACAGTACATTTTGTAGATATCCCCACATTCGGACAGACACTTGTGAATGTCACATAAAATGAGTATTAGCAACCACTTGAACGTGGGGAGAAATAGAACTGTTTGAGAGCATTAAAAAATCCATTGTGGATTGTCAGCATTCACAGGTGAATACTGACATTTAGCAAATTTCAAATGTTTTCAAATTTCAAATGTAGAAATTGTTGAGAGAGAAAAACCCTGTTTTTTTATTCTCTTCACTATGTAATTATCATTCCCAAATGGTATTAAACCTAAATAATCTAAAAGGATTGCAGTCCTAAATACAGATATACAGATATGTGGATGCAAATGACATTGAAACAAATGGAACTTAATTCCACATAAATGTGTTGGTGATTGAAACGCACATCTTTCCAAAATATTCCTGCAAGCCTGCGGGGAGCTCTCCTATGAGTAGCGCTTGAATCGCAATTATTGCATATCCCCAGTTTATACATTATCAAGGAGCATTCTTCCTCCCCCCACCCCATTTTAAACAGACATTCAGTCGAGTTTATCTTCAGAACTGGCTCTGTCTGGTCCAGGGAAAATGCCGAGAAAAAGTGGTCACAATGTTTGTTGAGAAGATGGTGGAGCTATTTAAACTGTACCCTGGGGACTCCTGGAGTACCTTGTAAACTTTTCAAGGGTTCCATCAGGAATAGTGCACAGGTTTCTTAAGAAACACTATTGGACACTATTCCATCAGGAATAGTGGAAAGGTTCCTTAAGAATGTAGGATGGCTATCACTCTCACTGTCATGATGCAATACACCGCTGTAGTAGCTTGACAGATCTGCTCTAGGTGAGGGAAGAGCAGAAGGTCAATAGGGATGTACCTGTAGATCTCAGGTGATGTATAGTCCATCAGCAAAGGAATCCTAGAACTATTCCCTTTGCATGGGTGTCTGTGTTTTCTCATGGCATGGTGGACTCTATATTGCTGGACAGAGTTCATGGTTAGAGGACCATCCCTAAAGATCTGGATATGAAAGAAATGGGGGACAGGGAAAAAAGAAGCCAGGTGGGGACAAAGGGCAAAATAGGACAAGAGTAAAGGTCTGAAACAGGGCACCCAAGGTCTTGCAGGCAGCATTATACCAGCTTTCCAACACCGGCACTAATTCTGTGCTCTACAGATGTCCTTTGCACTTTGCTCAAGCTGGTGGGACTCGGGGTTCTAGTGAAACAAATGAGATCAGCATGGAGTCTACTGACCCTTGTTTGAGGGGTGCATCTACTCTGAGTGGATACAGACAAGGTTCAACAGACCTGGCCAGCATCCTGTGTGAACAGAGCATGTATCCCGGAATGATCCCTAGACTCGCTCGCCACCTGCAGGGTTTCCCTGGCAGGGAGTCCTTAGCAAAAATCAGTGTGAAAAGGGCTTCAGGGAGGAAGGGCTTAAGGGGGTTAAGGATAACTCCACAGGCAGCATCTCACAGAGAGCTTCTGTTATTCTGTTCCATAGGAGGACTGCATTGCAGAGATTTCAACAGTGCATTGAGAAGCTTAGCAGGAGCCAAGCGATACGGAACAATTCAGCAAGGTGTCTGCAATGGCTGATCCACCCAAACTCCATTCCTTACAGTGGAGTCTGTTTACGGCTCCCACAGTCCGTCACAAAACAATGCCACACATAGCAGGATACAGGGGCAAGGCCAATCTTCCGCGCTACCTACCAGTTCTACCCTATACTTTAAATGGATCTTACCGCCTAATCCCTATTGGGGACTTAGGCTGACTGATCCGTCAGTGCAGTACTGCAGTGCTGCTCAGCAGGCTGTGTCTGCCAGGGCAAGTGGCCAGAGGCTGCGCTTGGCCTGCTGACCTTCCTCCGTCCCCCATCACCGCTAGTAAGTCATAGGAGAGGAAGGATTGTGTGCAGATCAGGGCAGGGCTGGCGAGGGGCAGGAGGGGAAGAACGGCAGCTGTGCACACTGAGGTCCTATCTCCCCTTCCTGGTCTAGACCCACCCCCAGAGGTCTGCACAGACTTATGCCAGCAAAGGAGCCTGCTGCGGGCACTCAGTCAGCCACTTTCCTACTGACAATCTGTGATCTATTTGCTCCTACGGTAAAGGTAAAGGTTTCCCCACAACCGAATGGTCTAGTCGTGACCGACTGTAGGGGGCGGTGCTCATCTCCCTTTCGAAGCCTGTAGAGCTGGCGTTTGTCCGAGGACAAGCTTCCGTGGTCAAGTGGCCAACATGACTCTACGCCGTAGCGCACGGAACGCCGTTACCTTCCCACCGAAGTGGTCCCTACTTGCATTTTTCGGTGCTTTCGAACTGCTGGGTTGGCAGGAGCTGGGGCAAGCAACAGGAGCTCATTCCATCACGCTGTCTTGAACTCCCAACCTTCCGTTCAGAAAGCCCAGCAGCAGCGGTTTAACCCACTGCGCCACCACGTCCCTTTGCTCCTAAAGCAACCTTAATAACCTGCATAGGACATAGAATTCAACATAGAATTCAGTACATTCTCCCTCCAGTGAAACTGACTCTGGAGTTTCCCACTCTTAGGAAGAGTGGGGAGCCACAGAACATGTGCACATGTGACCCACGTGCAGTCCTTGGTGTGCCCCCAGGATGGCTCTGGTATCGAGCGTCTTGATCGCATCTATCTTCTGAAATCACAAGGTTCAATAAGGACAGATTGCCTCCAGAGCCTTCTTTCGATAAAAGCGTGTCATTTACAAACTCAGGCTGGCAACTGATACTGCTATCTCTGGACTTGGCGACAGAAAGAAGTAAACAAGCAATTCACATTTACTGGGGGGGGCGGACTGCCTTCGGAAGAACTTTAACCCATTTTCTCAACGCAGCAAACAGAAAGTTTTGTCCTAGTAGTGGCAGCTTTTGCAAGGAAACCTCAAGAAAACGTGCTCATTTTTCTGGAAGGGGGGGGGAAGATAAGAGGGAAAGTGACAATCCGAAAGAGATGCTAACATGTGGTGGGGGAGACCAGGGTTGTATGTTTTGTGTAAGGAAAAACAATCAACATTCCCTCAGGAGGTAAGCAATCCGAAGACACAAATAATTCATCACAGAGAAATACATACTTCGGAAAAGGAAAGGAGCTCAGTTCCAAAGGGAAAAGCTGCTTGAAAAGGCAGATTCACAATTCCTTCTACTATCGTGGGGAGGTAGTTTTTTAGGGGCCGTGCACAACTGTTCATGTTGGTACGGGGTTACCAAAAAGACAATATAGGCCCAATCCTCTGGCCCTTCTGGAAAGGTAGACAGTACTTCCAGCTAAAAGTGTAGCAAACAAGCTGTAAACCATGTCCGTGGCACTGCCGAGGGGTCTACCGCCTGCATTGGCACTGGGCCTCACCCCCCCCCAGCCACCACTGCCCCACTGACCACGGTAGAAGTTACAGTAGGAGTGGTGCAGGTTTGGGGGGGGGCATAGGGGAGGTAGGATAGAGGAAGGGAGGATAGAGGCAAGGGAGGCAGAGGGTGGGACTGGAGGCAGCCCACCGCCACATCCGCAACCCTCCATGTTGGGCTTGGAAGACCCACATTGGGCAAACGGAGCCCCATTGTGGCTTTTCTCAGGGGAAGGGTACAAATGGCCATTTCGGCACGGCTGCTCCTAGGGGAACCTGCCAGCACAGGATCAGGCTATTATCCCTTCCATCTACTGTCATCAATGGCAATGAACTCCATTATTTGTGTGCAGCATACTTCTCATGTGTATCCTCCAGGCAGTGCTTAGGAAGACAGAGCTGTTGATTTTACACCTCCCTCCCTAAAGAAAAATACCTCTCCAGTACTGGGACACTGTCCCCAGAGAGATGCAATGGCGGGCCCAAAGTGTAGTTTTGGCAAAAGTCACTCTCGCGCATTCTGCCATCATACCAACAGATGCATAAATGAATCAAGGAGTGGGAGGGTGGTTTAGCCCCCCAAATAAAACTTCCCCAGCCAAAAAAAAATACTATAGCACTGGTAGCTTGACCTCTGTGCAATGCCCTACCATTGTTTCAAGTCCAGCGCTTCATATGTGTGCAAGGCAACATCTGCTGCCTTCAATCCAATATTTCCCAATATACATGCAAATGAATAATAAATGGGACATGTGCACCCCAAAGTTAGATTTGGGCTACTGCAAGTAGCACATCCCTACCGCCGAGAGACAGTGCCTTATAAGGCACTTTAACCAGTGGTGTCATCTACTCCCCAGTAGACGGTTCGCTGGGCGGGAGTAGGGAGTGATTGACAGTCCGTCGATTCACTTCCGGTTTCTTCGCGCACCCCGCGCGGCTTTCCCTCGCCTCGGAGGAGGTGCCTGCTCGCCTTGGGGGATGGGTGGGGGGCGCGCCGGGTGCCTGGGCGAGCAGGCGCCCCCTCCGAGGCGAGGGAAAGCCGCGCAGGGCGCGAGAAGAAACCGGAAGTGAATCGACGGACTGTCAATCACTCCCTACTCCCGCCCAGCGAACCGTCTACTGGGGAGTAGATGACACCACTGACTTTAACATCGTGATAGGATACATGATAGCATTCTTCAAATACCTAAAAGACTGTGACTTGGAAGAGGACAATGATTTGTTCTCTGCTGTCCCAGAGAGTAGAACTAGATCTAATGTGCTTAAGCTGCAGGAGGCGAGATTTTGGTTGACTATTCGGAAGAATTTCTTAATGGTAAGAGAAGTTTAACAATAGAACCAATTACCGAGGGAAGTGGTAGGTACTCCCTTGCTGGAGGTCTTCGAGCAGAGATTTGACAGGCTCCTTTTGGAGATGCTCTACAGAAGATTTTTCTGCTTCATGCAGCAGGTTGAACTAGATGTCTTTGAAGGCCCCTTCCCATTCCATGCCTGTGTGATCATGTCTGGCTGAATGCTGCATTCTCCAATCTCAGACTCCCTCCAGGGGATGTATTTAGTAAGTAGAATGGCGGGCAGAATCACCTGCACTATTGTTTAAATCTTGGTTTGCCGACGAGGTGAAGTTGAATTTGTGCACGTCCGTCATGTGCAAGATGCAGGAAGGCTGTACATAGAAACACACAAGAAACTGAACTTGTGCACCCAAATCATGCTCAGGGTTCTCCCACCCATGTCATTGCAAAAAAAAAAAAAAAGGCTTCTGAGATAGGTTTGGTTAACAGCAATTCCCAAACTGCAGCACTCACGGGGGGGGGGGGCATGTGGACACTTCTGCCCAGCTTGCTGGAATGAGTTCACACAAAATTTTGTGTGATCACACAAGAATTGAATGAGATGTAGTATGGCTATCCAGCCGGTACGCTGGGCGGGACTTACGTTTGATTGGCAGTCCGCCCATTGTGTCACCCATTGTTTCCCTGGCGTGCGGGAAAGCGGCGGAACGCGGCGTGACGCAACGGGCGGACTGCCGATCAAACGTAAGTCCCGCCCAGCGTACCAGCTGGATAGCACTACTGATGAGATGTCATGTGATTCTCATGAGCTATGTAGCCTGAGGTGTATATATGACATTTGTCAGGCAATCCTATGTATATTCCCTTTCTCTCAAGGGAAGAGGAAAACCAGTTCCCGGAGAAGAGGTAGACGAAATGCTGAGGAAAGAATCTGACTCAAGCCAAGTCACATTTTCAAAGCATATGTAGGAACAAGCCAATAACTGAGAGGGAAACAAAACTCAGCCTGGACAGAGTTTACCTAAGGCTGAGATATTTGCTCCAGGGTACTCGGACCTCTGGCAATTTAAATAGCAGAGACGTCAAAAGACAGGTTGGATCCCACTGCAATCAAGGGGTTTTCTTTGCAATGCTAACAAGGGGTAAAAACCTGAGGATTTTGGAACTGTTGCTCTTTTGACTCCCTCTTCTTAATGGGGCTCAATGTCAACTGGTCCCTGCACATCGCCTTCGAAAAAGCTCAGGCAGCATCACCGAGATGAAGGAAAAAGCCTGCATGCAAAAAAGCCAACGCTTCTGGCAAATGGAAGGGAGGAAGGGAGGGGGAGGAGGGACCTGTCAGCAAATGCATGGCAAGAATTAGTCAACTGTAGCAAACAGGAGAACAAAGATAACCTCTAGCCCTGCCTAAAATACAGGCATTTTTTTCTCCCAAGAAAGCAGCGAGACAGACAAATAATCCGAGAGGAATGAAACCAGAACGTCAGAAACAACAGAGATCAAGAGGCTGCCAAATGCACAGAGGCCACTGGGGCTGCTGCAGGGAAGAGGGCAGCACAGGACGACTCCGGGAAGTTTTGATCGGGAGCAAAATGACTCAATCCTGCCCTCCTGGGACAAACAGCAGTCGCTGAGGCTGATCTCGGTTGAGACCACGGAGGAGCCAGAAGGGCAACGCTGCTGTGTACAGGGGGTTGCTGCTCTTACGAAAAGCCGGGCACGTCGAGTCCAGGGGGAGAAGGGGAATTAGGAATATTTCTATCTCATTTGTCAGCACCTGGACATATACATAGCAAAAGGAATGAAAGAAAAAATGGTTTCCTGTCTCCAAAGGGCTCACAAAGCAAACACCAATCTACACATACCAGAAAACAGCCCATGGAAAAGATGCTATGATGGGATCATAGGGATCGTACTGCACGTTGGCCTATCCTCAAGGGTGGTTAGTGCAAAATGCAGCAGCCCAGGTGGTTACAAGGGCTCGGTTTGCCTCAATTGGACCGATGCTTCAGCAGCTACACTGGGTGCCTCTTCGTCTCTGGCCTCACTTCAAGACGATGCTATTGACCTTTAAGGCCCTTCCCAACTTGGGTCCAAGCTACCTAAAAGACCACCTTCTCTCATACATCCCAGGATGCCCTCGTAGATCATCTGAAGGGGCACTCCTTCAAGTGCCACCTCTGTCCGGTTAGAGGGATGGCAGCTCGAGGGCGACCCCTCTCTCTAGTGGTGCCACAATTATGGAATTCCCTTCCAGAGGAATTAAGAACCACCCCCCTTCTTCATGGCTTTTTCAAGAGGGCTCAGGTTGACTGCTTCCCTGGACAATTTGGGTCCCCCCCTTGGCCTAATAAGATGTGTTAGTGTTTGCCCTATTTGAAGTGTGTGTGTGTGTGTGTGTGTGTGTGTGTGTGTGTGTGTGTGTGTGTTTGCCAGTGTGTAATGTTCACGTTTTAATGCTTTTATTTTTGAATTTTTGGTGCTTCTTATGTTACACTGTACTTTTATTACGAGGCTGTGTAGGCTGCCTTGGGCACAGAGCCGTTCCCAGCTCCCAGCACGCCCGGGGGTGGGGTGAGGTCACCGCACCTCCAGCACTGCCACCCTGCCCCCGCACATCGCCTGGCCATGCTTCCCTGCGCCCAGAATCGCTCCATTAAGGAGTGACAAGAGCCCAAGAGAGGGAGGGGGGCAAAGTGCCTGGGCTGCTCCCTGCAGCAGTGCCTCACCGCTCCTGGCGCTCATTGTGCCTGTCACCGCCTGCAGCACCCTCCCTCCGCCTCTGCTTGGGCATCTGCATTGAAACGGGAAAGGTGAGCTGCAAATTCTTCCAATACATAATAGGGATAACGTCTCTCTCCCTGCTAAATATAAGAACCACCGTGTAAAAGGTGTCCATTCTGCAGTGATCACTTAACCCATTTAATGCCCGGTGTAGTCCAGACAGGCCCTTTCCGTCTCCCTTCTATGCACGCTGTTCACAGTTTTGGGGTCCCCTGCGGCCTTGGGGAAAGGGCCAGGCGTCAGTAGAAGAGCACTAGCTTTGCATGAGGACAGACTGAGCTTCCATCTCTGGCACCGCCAGGAAGGGATGGGAAAGACTCTGCTGGCAACCCTGGAGTCTGCCACCTGCCAGTCCTGGCTATATTGGGCTTGTTGGCCCACTGGTCTGCCACAATATAAGGCAGCCCCTTTCCCTTTTCCGTGCATGGGGAACCAGGCACATGCAAGGGGTGTGCATTGTTACACGACAGTTGGCTGTGGATGGTGCTGCTCATGTGGCATGCTTGACTTGGATCCTCTCCCCAGCCCGCTTCTGATCTCTTGTAGTCCTTTCCCCCTTTTTATTACAGTGGCTTTGATCGATGCCAGGGGAACAGGAAGCACTTGCAGATCAAGTCCTGGGGCTCCCAAAAAGGGCCATGAAAAAGACCGCGATGGTTGTCTCCGTCTTTGAGTGGGTTTTCGGCAGGAATATTTAGCTGGCCTGGACCCAAGATGAAAAACAGAGCAGGGAAGATTGCCTGTGTGGGAGTGCAAGTGATGATATACATAGAATATATCCTCCCGGAGACCCTACAATGATTTCCTTTCAGCTGATGCCAGAAAAATAGACTGCAAGAATACAATATGCTATCGTTCGAAGAAGCCGAGCCATTCTTTTCAGAAATGAGTCTGCTCTCGCAGCTCATACTACTTTTTCCTTTGTATGATGCATTTATTCTAATGGGGAAAAGCATTTAAATCTCGGGATAACACAGGATGCTCAGTCCTGGGCCCCACCAAAATTGCTTACAGGTTGCAAAGATCTCGCCTTATATTCTTGCTCATTAAATGCAAAATAATAAAAAAATTGTGTACAAGGCTGATTGAGGCAATTCCCTTAGGCAGGAGAAGTGGGAGAGAATCTGCCTGCCCACCTCTGCTGTTCCCCCTCTTCCCTAGATTCAAACAGGAAGAGGGAGACAGGAAGTGTGGAGGAGTGGACAGTGAGATGCTCTTGCCCACCACTCTCTGTCACAATTCCTTGTCTACTCCATTACTGTGCCTTGGGTGCAGAGAAGCCTTGAAACAGATGGGCAAAAGAGACCCAAAGCTTGAAGAGAGTGTGGGAGAGACGAGCTCCCCCATTTGTGTTCTCAAGCCTTTTCTTAGGCTCACCCCTGGCCTATAGCCCTCAATCAAGGGCCACTCCTACCCGCAAACTTTGCAGTATCACCTCTTCATGATGGGAAGGAGGTGACGTCCAGATGGTTTTTGGCCCACACAGCTTGCCTTCAATGGAGCGGTGTGGACGGGTTTTGACACTGGCTCAGTTCACTCCTCTGTACTGTCAAAAAATGGGTTGTGTCTTTCTTTTGGGAATAGCTATAACAAAACAAAGGGGCATGGTGGCGCTGGGGTTGAACCGCTGAATTGTGAGCTTGCTGACCGGAAGGTTGGCAGTTCAAGACCGCGTGACAGAGTAAGCTCCTGTTATGTCACTTGTCCCAGCTCCTGCCTACCTAGCAGTTCAAAAGCATCTAAAAATGCCAGTAGATAAAGAGGTACCACTTCGGTGGGAAGGTAACGACATTCCATGCACCTTGGTATATAGTCATGCTGGCCACATGACTACGGAAGCTTGTCCTCAGGACCAACACTGGCTCTTCGGCTTAGAAACGGAGATGAGCAACGCCCCCAACAGTCGGTCACGACTAGACCATTCGGTTGTGGGGAAACCTTTACCTTTATAATGAAACAAAGCACCTGGTGAGGCTACGCAGAGGGCGCGGCAATGGCTTTTGTCACAAACCTGCCCCGGGCGCGATCAGAGCCTGCTCCAGTTTTGTGTCTATGGACTTCTTTTCAAGAATTTGACTCTTTGCATCAGAGGGAGAAGTTAACCAAGATGCCTCCTCCATTGGTCTGGTTAGGACCCACAGCTTTTTAACGGCACCTCTCTCAGAACTGCCTCCCCTGGGGACCATTCCGTCTCCTCTATGGTGACTGAGTCGGTCCCTGGATTTTCTTATCTACCTCTTTCCTTCCCCCTCCTTTTGTTTCATGTTTCTTCAACTGCAAGGATGTGGGAATAAAAGTGATTTGTAACATGTAAATAAATGAGAACCAGTCCAGCTCCCCTCATTTTCCTCTTCTCTGATTCTATAGAGAGATCACTGGCGAGCTCAGATTGAAACAGCAGAGAAATGCATTTGTGCTTGCTTGATAAACCTTGTTTATGCTGACTTTGTTCCCCTCTCCCTCTTCTGTCTCACACCTGAAATTGAAACCGGAGGATCTTTTGCAAGTGATAAAATACATACACACACCCTGATATAAATCAATTAGGGACTGCTGGGAGGATGGCAACAGAACAGCAAGACAGATTGAAGAACAAACGGTTGTACTCATTACGTGTAGACGACAACCTGGAGAAAATCAACTGTTTGCAAAGACCGCTTCATTTGATAAATGGAAATGTAACCACGGGTGCTCTCTGACTTTCTAGAAAGTGGGGGAAGAGAGAGAAACAGAGTTTACTCGCTATTATAAGGGGAAAAAAACATAGGTGCCATCTGATATCTTGATGAGTTCAGGAAAGAAATGAATAAGTCCACACCGAGACAATTGGGATCTTTTTCTGTGCTTTGCACCCAAATATGTTTCTTTGGGCCTATCTCTTCTAGGCCTGTTCACATCATCATTTTTCTTATGATGACAATATCCCCAAACATCTTACTGCAAGCTACAGAGGCTTCTGCAATTCAGATCCAAGAACTGCAAATCACCAGGTCATGCCTACATTATGGAATAATGCACTGGGAATCCTCCACATTTCCAATTTCTGGACACAGTACCATGCATGCAAAGCTAGGCTCACGTTTCAGCGCCTTCATCTCTCTCCCACCCTCACGTTATCAATCAACGTGTCCACTTGGATTAAATCAATCAATCAATCAATCAATCAATCAATAGTATTTTTATACCGCTTTTCAACACAAGTTCACAAAGCGGTTTACTGGCAAATAATAATAATGAAGTTAAATGGCTCCCTGTCCCAAAAGGGCTCACAATCTTAAAAAAAAAATGCAGACCACCACCAGCAACAGCCACTAGAAAGACACTGCGCAAGGGAGAACAGGGACAATTACTCTCCCCCTGCTCAATATAAGAGGAGCACCACTTGAAAAAGTGCCTCTTGTCCAGTTAACAGGGGTTAAACACTCCCCCCCCCAAAAAAAAAATTCTGGTTGTGATTGCATGTGGAATTCTATCAAGGTTCTTTTGGTGTGGTGTTTTGACAATGTATGGGATCCCATATGAGCACAAGTAAAATACCGCATAAAAAGCATACATATGATGCAACCATATGTAGGGTCACATCAAGATTGTGTGTGCACGTCCGTGCGTGCGTGCGTGTTTGGAGGAGACAGAACTTCATCAATTCACATCTTTTACATGGTTATGTAAAGGGAAAATTAGATGCATGAATAGAAGGTCCTGAGGACTGCAGCAAACCATACATACTTCAGTTTTAGAATGGTAGACCTCTGAGTGCCGGCCAACCAAGAAGAAAAGCCCTTTGCAGAGGAACTGGGAGGGGGGAGGGGGGAGAGTGAAATGGGCGGAGTCAGCCTTAATTTTAACTAGTGGAACTGAGTTCCCCCGTGTTCCCCCTGCATGACATCCCTGGTAGAAAGTCTCCTTGTTAAACCGAAATTCAGGAGGAATGAACTCCGAGCACAGCCACTCCAAAGGACGATTAAAGCTTGGAATGCAGAATGCAGAATCTCCCCATGCAACAGGATCTGTTTAGGAGTTCAAGGGCTGAACTGGACTGTGGCTACACAGCCTGTTGTATCACAATGGCAGTATAGTATGGAGCACAGCTGGTTTTTTTGTTTTGTTATGACGACACAACAGGACAGGCAAGGAAGGAGAGAGCTGTCACAATCCCTTAGCACTCCCCACCCTCGGCTGTGTAATAAAGAGAGGCTGAGAGGCGTAGAATAATCCTTCACTAGAAGAATGCAAGACTCTCTATACCCTGAGCAAAGAAAGAGCTATGAGAATTACTTCTTTAAAAATGTGGTGGTTGGGGGGGGGGGAGAAAAATTGCCTTTCCAGGATCGACTCCAGCCCACAACTGGAAAATAAAAACAGCTTCTGACAGGCAATAACCTGTTGCCGCAGCCAGGCGACCTCTGTAACGAAGCCGCAATCACTCTTCGCCTCTCTCGTGGTCTCGCGTCTTGCGTCGCCTTTCTGAGAAACTGACAGTTCCAATCTAGTGCAGATCTCTTGTTCCTGAATGATGATTTATACTCATCATGCTATTTATGCGTTTTCCAGGGGAGGAAGGAGGAGTCAAGCACTGAGTCATGCATTTCACATGGGCAACAACAAAGGACTGTTGGGGAAAAAAATCTGTCTCCTCAGATTCTGATGATCTGATTATCAGAATATCTTCTGATTCTGGGCAAGCATGGAAAACAAGAACATATAGAACTGAGCACCCCACTTAACTTCCTGAGAAACTCAGTTTTTTTAAAGCAAGTTTCTAGCCCTCATAGTGTCCAAGTGAGGCATAAAAGGCTCCAAGCAACGGCCGGTGAAATGTCAAAAACTAGAGGGGAATTGAATAAGATATCCAGTAGTTAAGGGTGTAAGTTCAGCACTTTCCAGATCTCTTTGCTCCTCTCTGTTCCTAGCAGAAGTGGAATACATTATGCTGGAAAATTACGCAGAGGCACAATGTACATCTGCCTCAAGTCATCATATTTAGGTTACCTTGACACGGAACTCTGATTCTATTTTTTTTTTTAATACAAAGGTACCTGTGGACCTAAGGTCCAACTTGACTGGGATCTTGTTTTGCACAGTGGCAGAGTGAAGGACTCTTGGAAGCTCACAAGCAGGTGATGAAGACAACAGCACTCACTGCTTTTTAAAAAAAAGAATGCTCAGGGCAGCATTTGGCCACCCAAGTGTACAGCAAATAATAGTGGTGACTTCCTGATGCCTCGCCAGCCCAAACACCCACCGCATGTTCTGATTTTCAACCACTGTGCTGCGGCACACTGGTGCGCTGCGAATGGTCCTTCCACATGTGGGCACGTGGAAGAGAGCCGTTTATTAGTATTGAGAGAGAGGGAGTCATTTATCAGTCATTGGGGAGTGTGAGTCCCCCCCACTGGTAGCACAATGTGCCTTGTCAATTGTCAAAAAGCTGATGGTGTGCCTTGGCCTTGCCACTGTGCCGTGAGTTGAACAAGGTTGAACAATCTGGAAAGTTGGCAAATTCTCAATCTTCCGCAGCGGAAGCGGCTTCCTGGCGCAACCCAAGGTGGCTCTGAAGGGCAGCCCCGCCCCTCCAAGAAAGGGTGGGCGGCCCTTCAGAGCTGCACGAGGCTGTGCAGGGCGGCACACCCGTGGATGTGTGCCCCGGATGCTGACCCCCGCTGGATCTCCCTTGCTCCCTCATAATGTGCATGCCAGTTTATAGGTACATGATCCAGAGGTACAATGTAAGGAAGAACAAAATGCTTGTGCAGTCATGAGGATCCAATATTGGATCAGATTTGGGCAGAAAATCAGTTGTCTAATTCTAATCAACATAGTCCATTTTTGTGTTTTCCAGACTTACAAAGACAATCCATGATTCTTTCATCATGGCGCACTGGACTCCATATGCCTTACATAACACAGAAGCTTGTTTATTGAGTTCCTGTTATTAGCTGAGCATCCCCCCAATGACGCCACAAGAGACAGGTGCGCATGGATGAACGGGCCACTTTATTGCAACAAATTACAAAGAAGAGGACCCGGAGACCTGCAGCAATTAATCATGGCAGGATAAATGGGCAAGGCCTTAACTGAAGGTGGGGGTCCAGCCGCCGGCCAGCCCCTTGGCGGGCAAAACATCCTGACTCCAGGCCAGCCCCTTGGGGTGTGACCCTTCATCATCGAACCCCCGTGGGGGCGGAGGCAGCAGGCCTGCACGCCCCACCCCAGCCAGAAAGCATCTGGGGTGGGGCCAAGGCTTGAGGCGAAGAGATTCCCTGCCAGCCCCACGCGCCGGTCAGCAACTGTGGGCCTGCCAATGGGTCACTCAGTGCCTTAGCTGACCTCCGGATGCACCCCAAAAGCCTCCTTCCAGCCTTTGTGCCCGTGCTAACCTGCAATAAAGCGACCAAGGTTGCCGTCTGTGTATGTGGCACCCACCTCATTAATCCCCCCAGCGCAGTCCAGGGTAGGCAAAAAAACTGCCCGCCAAAAGCCAATCAGGCAGGCAGAAAAATTCCTACCCGGCCCCAAATATGGCGACCAAAAGAGGACTGCAAAAGAGGGAGGGGGTGGGAATCTGTTTTCCTTTTGGATCCAGGACAGAATGGCTCTCTGGAAGCCACTTCGCCACCAGGAGAGCTCCTGGCGACGCCCCCATGGCCAAGTGCCCAATGAGGGCAGCAGCTGCCTCCTATGGCTGGGGCGGGGGGGAGCAAGCCAATCAGTGAGCACCCAGCTATGGTGGGCTCGGCATTAAGCACTCCCTTTTTCTTGGAAGTGGTACTGACTTCTGATGTACAAGACCCTGGAGCTAAGGTCGGATGCTGGCTAAGAGGCCAGCCTGATAGACTTACGGATATTGAAAGATGCCTCACTTTGCTAACTGGACAGTAACAGAGGTCAGGACACGGAAG
The DNA here is from genome assembly GCA_029204185.1 of Lerista edwardsae. Classification (NCBI taxonomy): domain Eukaryota; kingdom Metazoa; phylum Chordata; class Lepidosauria; order Squamata; family Scincidae; genus Lerista; species Lerista edwardsae. The sequence continues at coordinate 6,420,434 of JAJKFI010000051.1, read as the reverse complement.
CTTGAATCACAGCTTGACAGTCGGCCTCTGAGCAAGGCTGGTTTCCCTTTTTTTCTTCCTGCCTTGTCGGTTTATATTAGACACTAGGCAATGGCAGCAATGAGAGTTATGAGGTAGACAAATAGACAGCTTTCAGACCAGAGACCATCTCTCTTACCCTGAGGGTTAACAATATGGCAAGCCCTCCATCCCTGATTGAAACCTTAATGTGTTAGAGAACCTAATGGTGAACAAGTCAGAGGTGAAGCAAAAGTTCATCTCCAAGACTGGACAACTGATGAAGCTAACAGGCTACTACACCAAAGCTGCTTTGCTCCAGACTTTTTTTTTAGAAGTTCTTTCAGGGCACAATCCTAACCTGGAGTTAGGCTGGCACCGCTAGGCCAGCAAAGTTTGGCCGCACAAGGGCCACCGTAAAGTGCCTTTGGACCACTCTCAGAGTCAGGGAGAATGGTGCACATCTGTGTGCTGGCCTCTCTGAGAGTGGTCCAAACATACTTTATGGGACAAACTTTGCTGCCCCAACTGTGCTGGTCTAACTCCAGGTTAGAATTGCGATCTCAGAAATGGAAGTTAAGCCAAGACGGCAGATGTCATGGAGTCAAAGCGGAAATGAAAAGATGTCCAGCAATGGTTTGAGAGAACTGTGGCCTGTCTTAAATTTTGAGCAATAGTTAACTTGGATTTAAATAGCAACGGGAGTAGCCAAAGAGGAAAAGTCTATGTAAACATCCTTCCCATTGAATACTGAAACCCCACTGAAGGAAACCAGTATCTCTTGTTCCCTTACCTCATTACGCTTAACGTTTGAATACAGGTAGTCCCTACATTACAGACATCAATTTAGGCACATCCCAACATATGGATAGACACATCAGTGCTTTTTGTGCATGTGTAGTACTTCCAGCCTTGTGCTTCCATGCCTGCATGATAATGTAGTTCTGATGCACATTGGTTCCAATTGGTTCCAATCATGCCTGCATGATAATGTAGTTCTGATGCACATTGGCAAACATCCAGAACTGAACTGATGCAAGACAGGATTTGTTGCACTTAGGCTATCTACACACACACACACACACACACACACACACACACACACACACACACACACACACACACACCAAGCTGGACATGGGTCCACAACTATAGAAGAAATAGCATATGGCAGTGTTTCTCAAACTGTGGGTTAGGACCCATTTGGTGGGTTGCGACCTGATGTCAGGTGGGTTGCAGAAAGCTGGGAGCAGCCATCTTGGAAGCAGCAGACCTGACTCTTCCTATACTCCTTTTGCAAGTGTTCACAGTTTGCATTTTCTAGTTTTTTTTTTTAAAAAATTGTTTTTAGTACAGTACTTTTACATAATATTTGGACCTAATCTTGCTTTCTCTCAGAGACGTTTCATGGTTGTGTAATTGCTGCAGTCCAAGAATGCCAGTTTGCATTCCAGGTGTGTCATTTGATTATGTCACAATGACAGCACTTTCTGCTGGATGATGTCACTTATGGCTATGACATCACTCCCAATGACATCACTTCCTGGCATGTGCCATTCTAAAAAGTGGGTCCCAGTCTAAAAGGTTTGAGAACCACTGGCACATGCGGTCAATGTGACACCACTGAACTCTGGTCAAAGAAAGGAAGTTCATCATAGCCAAACAGACTATCAAAGAAGTCTCCCGAAGAGCAACATTTCAGAGCAGAGCAGGTGATAAGACCAGCTATACAAAAGCTTCTGTTTCAGCCTCATTCTCTATCCTAAGCAATGAGGAGGTCCTGCTGGTCACAGGTCTCTACCTTATGTCTCGTCATCTCATTTCAACATTCCCTCTGCTACTTCCTCACCTGGTCCAGTCTTGTTCTCATGCACAAGAATGCAGAGAGGTGCTTACCTCTATGCATGTGTGGCAGGATGGGGGGGGGAATGAGAAAGAGAGTGAAAATTAAAGGGGAAATCATGTTTTCCCTGAAGGCCAAATCCACAGGCCCCTCCACCTGACGTTAGCCCATCATTACACGATAAAAACAACAACGTAATCTCTTAATGCTGCAGCAAAGAGCAACAGTCCTCCGTGACACACAATGGGCTGAGAAAAGCTCATTAATTAGCTACTCAACTAAAACCAAACAAATGGGGCAACCAGAAAAAAAAATGGATCATCAAAATAGCTAATTGATTTTTGCCTTATTCACTCATCATCTCCCTTTGCTCCTTCACCATTCAGTTCTCCCGCCTTCCTTCCCCAGCTTTTGGAAGCTAGACGACATCAAGGAAGAAAATTCCATCCCCGAGACTGTGACAGTGAAACGTTTTTAAAAGCCAGGAATGCACTCCTGGGATCTCCAACATGCGCTTGCTGCCACCTCGTATTAAGAACTGTAACAATGCGAGAGCGAGCCAGCCCTCAAAGAAAAGCGGTAGGAATTCAAGAGAATGGGGATGTATTTCATCTTCATCCAACCCACCTGCCTGGTTAGAATCAAAGAGGAACTTAAACAGTTTACCTTTTCTGACCTGGGTCAATGCTCCGTACTCTCTCGGCTACAGACAAGGGTGACATTGGCATCCTTCTAAACCAGCCTCAGGAATGATGCGAAGGAAGGCAGCTCTCTTGTATTGCTCAGCTGGCGTTTTTTCTGATGGCCTCATCTGTAGGGAAGAAAACAGATCAGCTGAAATCTGGAAGCAGAGAATTCAAAACTGCTGTGGGTTCAAAAGCAAGCAAGGAGGTTTGGCCACCATCTATTTGTCATGCAACGGATGCACATTGTGGTTTCTCAGCTGTGACACATGATCCTTGGGTTGAGCTCCAGGATATTGTAATATTGGATTTTTGGTTTCGTCCATAGATTTGCAGCTGGTAAGATACCAGCCAGGATGGAGTAGTGGTTTGGGAGTTGGACTTCAACTAGGTTCAATTCCCTACTCAGCCATGAAGCTTTCTGGGTGATCTTGGGCCAGTCACCCTCTCTCAATCTCACCTCCCTTACAGGGCTATTGTGAGGATAAAAAAAAGAGGGCAGGAATCATGTATACTACCCTGCGCTCCTTGGAGAAAGGGTGGTATAAACATGTGAAAAATAGACAATTTGTTTTGGAGGTTTTTTTTGGTGGGGAGGAGGTTGTTGCAAAACATGCCCCTGCATTTCTAGGGGTGCTGATAAGCACCTGTACAAGTCATCATTCAGGGTGAAAGGCTCTGTTGTAAGGCTCTCTTTGTACCACAACAGAGTTCTGTTGAGCACTCTGCTAGTCAACTCCTTTGCTGCCCAAGGTAAGGAAAGTGAGGGCACAATCCTAACTTGGAGTTAGGCTGGCACAGTTAGGCTAGCCAAGTTTGGACACTGTAAAGCGTGTTTGGACCACTCTCTTAGGGAGGATGGCTCACGTCTGTGTGCTGGCCTCTCTGACTCCAAGAGTGGTCCAAACATACTTTACAGTGCCCCTTGTGCCAGCCAAACTTTGCTGGCCTAACTATGCTGGCCTAACCCCAGGTTAAGATTGTGCTCTGAGAGTTCCAAACCAGGATCTTCAGGTTAGATTCAGGCTTGTGATGATGATGTCACCACTTCTTGCCAGGGCCTAGAAGTCCATTTGTGTCCAATGCAGAGTCTGGATGAACCTTCTAGGTCTTCAACTGCAAAACGAAACGTCCCATCATTTGGGGCAGCTCTTTTAAAAAACACATAAGGGACACCAACTGAATGGAAAGAATAATTCAAAAGAGCAGGAGACCTGGGGTGGAACAGATGAAGGATCACATACGATTGGCAGGAATATGTTGGAAAATGTGGGTCAAGGGTTAAGATGAAGTACAGCAACAGATAATAGGATTCAGTTATTTTAGATAACTTTAATGATGGCTGTTACATTTTTGGCATACAATCAATAACAGACGAAACACACATCTTTCCTCAAACACTCCACAGAGTATTTGCATTTTGTACACTCTAATATTGTATAACGTTCAAATTACAGTAAATAATTTATTGCTATTCAATCAACAGGTACTTATATACCACTTTTCAACACAAAGTTCACAAAGCGGTTTACAGGCAAATAGTAATAATAAAACGGCTCCCTGTCCCAAAGGGGCTCACAATCTAAAAAAAAAAAAAAAGCAGACCACCACCAGCAACAGCCACTAGAAAAGACACTGTGCAGGGGTGAAGAGGGACAAATGCTCTCTCCCTGCTAAATATCAGAGGTAACACCACTTGAAAAAGTGCCTCTTGCCCAGTTAGCAGGGGTAACTCTTGCTATTCTCCCCTTCTTCCCCTCCCATGTGATTGACCTTTGCTAACCAACAAAGAAACATCCAATAATTTTTCTCTCTCCATCAACAGAAGGAAAGGATTTCAAGATCGCTGCATTTATCAATCAGAAGTTCAGATCTTCAATTTGCTCATGATAGAAAATTAGATAGAAAAATAGACAGTTACGTGTAACTGAGGTTTTGAGAAACAATACATCCTTCTACTCCACTGGTCTTTCCCTTTCCTACTCTTCATTTTGGCTTCCTGATATAACTTTGACAAAACTATCTGAGGGCACAAGCCGCAAGGCGCCCTTGGACTGACGCTATGCGCTTGTGTCGTTGCAACCAGCCAACCAGCACCCCCGTGTTGGCAGTAGTGCCATTGGGCTGATGCTAGCAGCAGCGTCAGTCAAATGCGCTGGGCCAAGGCACCACTGCACCACTCAGGTGCCACCTGAACTCAGCTGGCACACAAGTGATTCTGGGTGGAGGGAGGGGTTGGGCGTGGAATGGGGGGCTGGTAGGTGTGCCGGCCTGGGGAAGGGGGTGGGGGCAGTGGTGTCATCTAAATGATTTAAGAACAGGTACTCACTTTTGATTGGCACGTGTCGGGGCCCGCCCACCGGAAGTGACGTCATAAGCCGGAAGTGATGTCATGGCAGGAAGTGACATAAAAAAGCCCTTTTTGAGGCCTCAGACACTGACGCAACAGTTGCAACAGTACTCCACAGCACCCCCAGAACATGTTAAGGAGGCCTGGCATCATGTTAAAGTGACCCAACAGTTCCAAAACCCCAGAGCAGCTCATTTTTCAGTGGCAAGGCAAGGCTCCGCTCGCTGCCTGCCTGCCTGCCTGGCTCTGAGAACGTGCAGGCAACTCAAACGTGCAGGAAATTCAAACGTTGCAGGGGGCGGAGTCGACGAGTGGGCGGGCGAATGGGCGGGGCCAGCCATAATCCTAGAAACCGGTACTCGCGTACCCCCGCGTACCCCCTGCATGACATCACTGGGTGGGGGCATCCAAACCTCTGTCCACAGGTCACATGGCCCCAATTTGGGCCACATGGCTTCCTCAGCTTTGCACCTGATATACAGCAGGCACAGATCCCAGGATCAAATGTGCCCTTGCCCCAGGGAGGCTTCCCAATACACTGGGAAGTACTGGCCAGCTGGCCTCGCTGTTCCAGCTCAGCTTAGGATTGTGCTCTGAACTTTATAAAACAACAGCATTTCTATTCTAATTCTGTTACAGCATTTTTATTATCTCCCTGAAAAGTCTCCTGCTAGTATGCGAAACTCACCCAAATAACTTCTCACCTAAATAACTTCTACGTAAGTGCGATCAACTAATGCAGTAACTCCGACTAACACAGTTATGCAATCTCTCCAAAAGTAAAGAAGTTCAAGGCAGAAAGAACCAAAAGGGGGGTGGTATTAGAGTCTGTCTTTGAAAGGTCTCACTCAAGGTTTCCTACACTGTAACTAGTGACAGCACATTTTGATGTGGGGAGAAAATGTGACAGAATTTCAATATTATGACTTCAACAACATCTTGGCAGAAAACTCCACCCACTCCATGCGCCTGTGACAAAGTTTTGGATTTCACTCTTCATCCCTTCCAGCGAGTTGACTGAACTTCTGCCAGTCAGCAACAAGGCACTGTTTGGCCTAAGGATGGACCATCTGAACCAGTCCAGGCTCTCCAGACGCTCGTAGTATTAATTAATTCAGCCTGTATATTACAGCATCTGGCATTATTTTCTTTTAAATCCATAGCATCTCAGGTTTGCTTTTGAAAACGTAGGTTTCTAGTCTTCATGGCTGAGAACATAATTGAAAAAATATGATGCTCATGTGTTCTGCTATACCATGCTGTTTTTCCATACATAGTCCCAAAAAAATTCTTGGGAGAACAAATATACCAAAAAAGAACATCTTGCATTTCAGTCATAACATTTGGGATTTTTAAGCACAAAATTCTAAATACACACACTAACTTACACCATTGCCAATCACCCAATACGCATGACTTGGCAGTGGATCTGCTTCTATACTGCTCTGGGAAGTCACATTTTATCGTCCATTCTCTAAAAGTGAACTGCCTTTAGCTTTAAATACACTATATAGATTGTGTATATTTGCTTTGTTCCCCCCTATTTTTAATTACACTGCATTACTCAGATCTCTGACATTGGGTTGCATGACCTTCTATCCAGAGGTGAGAATAAATAGCTGAGCCTCTGCCAAAACAAAGTAAATGCCATTGTGGAAACCATTCCAGAGAACACTGGGTCTCTCCCACACAAATATTATAGCTGGGCGTACACATTCCCACACTCCTTATGAAGTGGTGACACAGGCGGTAGAAGAAAAGACATGCCTTGCCTCAAACAGGCAGCATAAACAGGCAGGGATGACATAAAGAAAAGCCGGGGAGAATCACAACGCTATAATCTGTGTTCCAATGATGGGGAAATGAAGGGCCTTGCTTGAAAAAGGTTGCTTTGACGGCACAATATGTGAAACTGTTACTTAGCGGTTGCGGGTGGACACATGTGTCTTTCCTGCAAGTAGCATAGTGGTTAGCAGCCAAGGTGGGGTGGGGTGGGGAAGGAGGAGATCCAGGCATCGAACCTCAAGGGAAGGCTTCCGTGGCAATGAGGACGTTCCCAGCACTCAAACCACAATTGGCCACAAGAAAACACCGAGGGAGGGCCAAATTAGATGTTATGATCAGCATGTCATTGATGTTTTTTTCCTTTATAAATAGCTGCCACTAGGGGCACGGGAGGGTCAGAACATTGAGAGGGGGGCCTGACACTTTCCCCACACCACTTTCCAGTTGGAAATGGACATACACGCCCCTGAAGGTAGTAAACGCGGGTCAGGCTACCCCCTGCTGCAATGGCACTTTCAGAGGGTGTATTCAGTGGGAACCTCATGCAGAGAGATAAGGGTGAAACTCCCTCTCCTTGTGCACAAGGAGATCAGCCGCCTGGTCCAGATCAGCCGCCTCCCCTTCCCCCACAATGACACTTTAGGGGGGGAAGCAGGAGAGATTATTCCATGTTTTACATACTTTTGAGCCAGAATTAAGCATGTTTAAACCTCCTTAAATCAATTGAACAGAGAACAATTGGAAAAATGGGGGAGGGAGGGCTAATAACATCCCTAAGCACCATTTACCCAACTCTCCCCAACTTTATCACAATCACACACCCTAGACTTCTAAAAATGGCAGGTAAGTAAAGGGCCATCGCAAAAGGTTACGGGGTGGGGGGGGGCCCTCCCCTCTACCTCCACTGTAATTTGAGCTCTCAGGGCCAAGTCCTATTCAACTTTCCAGCCTTGATGCAGCTGCCCCAAAGCGGTGTGTGCTGCATTCCGTAGTGGAGGGGGGAGTCAGGGAAGCTTCAAGGTAAGGGAACATTTGTTCACTTACCCTGGAGCTGCATCGGCTGCAGAAACTCGGATAGGATTTGCCCCTCCATGATTTAACTCTTTGGCTGGGGCCAATCAATGCTTGTCAGCGGATGTCTCGTTGCTGGGAAAATGCAACTCACCGCGGAAGGGCCAGCGACAAAAATGTGATGCACAGCATTCCCTCCCGGGGAGAGGATATGGTCGTAGGAGTGGCTTGTGGGAGAATCACGGAAGGCACAATCCTAACCTGGAGTTGGGCCAGCACAGTTAGGCCAACAAAGTTTGGTTGGAACAAGGGCCACTGTAAAGCACATTTGGACCACACTCAGAGTCAGGGGGGATGACGCACGTCTGTGTGCTGGCCTCTCTAACTCCGAGAGTGGTCCAAACACACTTTACAGTGTCCCTTGTGCCGGCCAAACTTTGCTGGCCTAACTGTGCCGGCCTGACTCTAAGTTAGGATTGCACTCTGAAAGAAAAAACCTGGGGTGGCTAGAAGAAAGGCGGGATCTCATTCAAAAGAGGGAGTAGCTTCAATCGAACTCTGGCTGGGGGAATGGGGCTATTAGTCAGGGCCAAAGTACTTGCTTTCCATGGAGAAATGACCTGGTTCAATCCATGTATGAAATCGGAGGCAGTAGCTGCCAAAATTGGACCAATGGCTGGACTTCTCTGGTGGCAGCTTTCTAGATTCCTATGAGGATCCCGGAGCTGGCAACCAAGCAAGAAGTGGGAGCAGAGTTAAGAGGGACGTCAAAACTTCTTTAATCCATAAGTGGTACATTTCATTCCTGCTTGCCGAATGAGGTAGATCAGTCCTTTTATTGTGGTGCTTTGCTAGTATTTTAAACCTGCAACAGATTCTTCTTCATTGCACACTTTGGCTGATGGAGGTGATAAAGCCCATAAAATAGCAGGCCGATGCTTTTCAAGGAGCTTCTTTTGGGAGGTCAAAACTTCTTTCATAAGTTCCCTCCCCAGGGATCAGCCTGGGCAAATTACTTGTAAGACATCAAACATCCCTTTTAATGAGAACTGAACAGAGAAGCCTTTGCATGTCCGTCCTCTCCGACGACAACTAAACAGGCCAGTTATCATCAATGTCAGAAGCGGTGGTAGCTGAGCAACCTACCTCCTCCCCCTCTGCCCCCTGCCTGTTCCCATAACAAAAGGAGTTCTAAGTGTTTGTAAAGATAGGAAGAACCATCAGAGGCAAGGTGCCCGGTTTATTTCCTTGCCACTGAGGCTCAAGTGCCAGCCCTCAACTGACAGCGTCAGGTTAAATATAGCACTCAGATTGACTATGGCCTCCCCTTTAATGTCACTGTGACAGCTTTTCCCAGCTCTCAGTGCACCATTCAAGTGAATGCGCTGGTAGCAAAGGATGCCTCTGGGACAGAGTTGCAAGAAGGGCCATGCAGCAAGGGAAACAGCAGAGCAAAAATCTCCTAGCTTTTCTGCGTCATCACCCCAATTATTCCCCCATTCAACACAGGTAGCACAGGCAGAGCGTCTTTGCAGGGATTGTGCATCCCCAAATCTTGCAGCCAGGTGCATAATGCAGATTAAGGCATTTGCAAATGTCTGGTTATTCTGCATTGTTTATTGAGAGGCAACAGTTATAATAAGAACCAAGGAGAGATGCAGGGCATCAGACAACCACCTCCTATGTAGCCCCCTGCTCCCTCTAGTTTTGGAGATCTCACCAGACATTGTCTGGTGTTCAAGTTCATGTTCAAGTGGACCATTGCAGATTTAGAGCGAAATCCTAAACTGAGCTGGAATAGTGAGGCCGGCAGGCCTGAGCAATATCCAGCTCAGCTTTAGTGCACTGGGGAGCCTCCCTTATGGTTTCCTCGGATCTGCACTTGCTAAATAGCAGGCGCAGAGCCAAGGAGGCAGCGTAGCCTGAATTGGGGCCATGTGGCCTGCAAGCGGAGGCTAGGATGCATACTCCTCCATCAGCCGGCATGCCTTCTGGCCCACTCACCTCTGCCCAGTTCCTCACACCCTCTCGCCCTTCCCACACCCAGAACTGCTCTTGTGCCTGGTGAGTTCAGTTGGCAGAAGAGTTGCGCTGCAGTGCTTCTGCCTGGTGTCACTGGGCCCATGCTGCTGCTAGCATCAGCACTAGTGACTTGTGTGGGCTGGCACAAACACGTGGCATCAGCCCAACGTCACGTTTGGTATTGCGTCCTTAGGAGTAAAAACTCACTTTATTAAAAAAAAAATCGGAGATGCTCAGCACATGAGAGGAGCTCCTCTGGATCAGGTCCAAGGTCAGCCACATGCCGCTGGAGTGCTTACTAAGCACAGCATGAAGCCAACAGCCCTGTGGTCTAAGCCAGGATGCTCACCTGCATGCCAGGCACCAATTTCGGTGCGCTGATGTGGGCCAGATACTGAACTACAGAACACATGCAGATATGCAAGTGCTACATCCTCTTCAGCAGGCTGAAGAACACATTACAGTGTGTTTGGAACTGGCTTAGTGACAAGAAGAACCATAATGTAGAATCATGTTTATTTCTCCCCTAAAACTGTCATGAAAGGTAAGTGCTTGGGAAGAACTCTAACCTACTTGGAAGAGAGAGAAAGTGCCACCTGCTTCTCCCCGATAAGATGAGCGATACACTGAGTGCCGCAGACGGATAGAAAAGCAAACCTAAGCCCACGTAAATGATAGTGGACCATTTCTAGTCCCTTTAAGCCAATTAATCAATGGCGGATGTCAAATGGAAAGGAAAGACTCCACTTACTGAGATGACTCTGTTTCGAAACAGACAGTCCCAGAGCACCCACAGAGACACAATTCATGCTGTGAAGGGTGAACATACATTTCACCATTACAAATTCCAGGCACAGTGCCAGTTTGCCAAGATCCCAGGGGCAGAACCCTGCACTGGGGCCTCCATAACAACCCTCAATGGTGTACTGGGCACTAACACTGCCACTGGGAATGATGTTTCAGAGGTTGGTCTGCCAAGTGGGCCATCTGATTGGCATTGGCCATCCCCCAGGGCCCAATTAAGCTCTGATGGGCACTGCAAAATATCTGTATTGCAACTACAGCTGTGCATTGCAAAATACCTGAACATGGAAATCGGACTGAACTGCAATCTGGGTACCCTGCACACATGACCATAGACCTGTACAAATTCACATGTTATATTCAACATGCATACGCTACTAACATGCAATATTACTCTTCCTTTTAGGGAGGGGGTTAGTCTCCATATTGACTTTTTAAAATTAACATATATATACCAATTCACAGGAAAACATGTGACACATCCCTGGGGCAGGCCCGGTCCTTGGGGGGGGGCAAAGGGCTTCATACCCCACCAGGTGCATCAAAACCTGCCAACCGTTGACGAGAGGAAGTGGGGAGCCCCAGGAAGGTCAAGCCAGTTCAAGCAGGTAAAGTCAGCCTCAGCCCAGTTGCAGAGAAAGGGGGTTGCTTCACCCTTGGTCCTTTACCCTGGGAGACCCAGGGGGCTGTTGCTCCACAACCTCCTGCTCTGCTTCCCCATCCACAACTGCCCTCATTACAGCGGCTTGTGCTGCTTTTATGGCCAGGTCCCGCCCCTGAGACTCCGCCCCTTCCTCTCCTCCTGAGACAGGCCTAGCTGCCCAGAAGGGCACGGGGCTTTGCAGGATCACTCCTTCCCCCGAGGGCCTTTCTTGGGCCCTGGTGGGAGACTGGAGGCCGCTGCCATTCCTTGTCTGGACAACATGCACACGTCCACAGTCACCTGCACAGTGTGCATACATTGTAACGAGCCGTTCTGCTCAGGTTTAATTAACTGCAGGCAGCATACATGACTATAACACCAATAGGAGTGCATTGGCAAGCCCTGCCCTGATGAACTCTGCCGCCCTGCCTTTTGGGAGACCGTATTTGTCTGCAGAGGAAAATGCTGTTCCCTGGGGAGGGGTTCTGCTCCCATAGCTTGGAATGCTGGACACCCAGATCACTGTGGGCTGACTGAAAAGTGGATCCACCAGAGTGGCAGGTGAGTAAGCCCTATGTGAAAGTGAATGCCCAGCGGTTATGAATCAGAAGGTCAACTGAAAGCTTATTGCTGTTTGCTGTTGGTGTTCCCAGCTGAGCATTGTGCAGCCCCAGTGCACGGCAAAGTTTTGAAGCTTGCAGGGCAGCAACAGACCTTAAAGACGCTTCCGACGTTGTAGAAATGCAAAAGGAAACGGTGACGAGGGTTGCAATCCTATGCGCAACTTTCCTGAGAGTAAATCTCATCGAACTCTGTGGGGCTTGCTTCCAAGGAGACACGCACACGATTGTGCTGATGCTGTACTTGCAACATTACTCAGCACACAGGATGTGCCCATGCTATCGACATACACCCCTTTTTTAAAAATACACTTACTGATAGCTACGGAGGCGTGAAAGAGGAGGTGACATTACAATCTGGGAAGCTAAATAAGCAACCATGTCACAAGCTCTAGTTGGGGCAGCCAAGAATTCGGAAGGAATTTAGCCATGAAATGACTGAGGCTGATAAGAGAGCTCTGGTGAGAGACAGATTTTTTGCAAGAGGTTTTGGACGGCAGGGACCACTGCAAGGGACTTTCAGAAAAGGCTGTGGAAGATGTAAAGTCCAGATCAGACAAGTATTGTCAAAGACATACCTAAACTGGCTCATGCAGTGGAAGAGACAAACCCAATCCAACATATTCGTCACATTTGTATCCAATCCTTACATTTGGGAAATTCTCCCCTCTATGTGTTTTTTCCATCTGTTCTCATATTTTCTTCCTCCCCTCTGTACCCCACAAGTGTACAAGTGCTTGTGTGCATTGGTTTTTTTAAAAAACCAGCTGTGGTGATGTGCTGGCCTGATCCAGTACACATTTGATCATCTGTTAACCTGCTTATCTGCTAATATGTTTGGACATGCTGCGTTCCACCATTGATAGCTTATGCACATTGGCAAAGGAGAGAGGGAAGTAAAAATAAAAGAAATAAAAGATGGAGAGGAAGAAAATGGTGCATTGCACCGATTGCTGCAGCTTTCACTTTTCACACTGATTTTGCAAACCCCATCAGAAGATGAGTGGAATGGCATGCAAGGGTCAGCAATTGCTGGCATCTGTTTATCCCCACCTCTGAATCCTGGTTGCTTGGGGCAGCCTGTATAGGGTTTAGAGATGTAAAGTTTCCAGAAATTTTGAAGCTAGGAAAAAAACCTGTTTTTTTCCGAAAAAAACCCAGAAATTTTTGGAAAAATTAAAAAAAATGCTACATTAAGCACTTTTTTTTCCTTTTCCAGACTGAAAGTCATTCTGTTACTTTAGGAACAAAAAATATGACTACGGACAATTTAACCTGGCATAAAATTATTACAACTAGCATATTAAAAATATAGTGCATCCAAACAATTATTACAAACAGAATTTACTTTTTTTAAATATTTATTTGTAATTGTAACAAATGGAGCAACAATCTCCTGAACTGTTTACTAGTTTATGTGGAACAGATAAAAAAACCTCCACAAAACCATTTTTAAAAATCCAGAAGTAACAATTATTCATATTTCCTCTCCACAGTATTAAATAAAAATAAAAAAACCCATTCTCATAAAAACAATTGAAGAGGGGGGGAGTGTATAGAAGGGAGTGGGACTAAGTTTCAATGCATGCATGCTTCAGGAAAAAACTGGAAAGAACCCGTTTTTCCCCCCGAATTTTTCTGTTTTTCCCCCCGAGCCTTCACATCTCTAATAGGGTTCTCCCAGTGATGTTATTCAGGGGGAACGGACCAGAACGGGCGTTCTGGATCCTAACGGGCTCCATGGCTGGTTCCAGGTTCCCGACAAGTGTCAATCAAAAGTGAGTTCCTGTTCCTAAATCATTTGAATGACACCACTGGGTTCTCCTATTTTATCACTCAAAACCACTGACCCATGGTTGATGGATCCATTGAGTTTCTGGAATTCAAACTATGGTCTGTTTAGACAAACAGCACAATCCTATCAATATCTACTCAAAAGAAAGTCCTATTGAGCAATAAGACTTACTCCCAGGAAAATGTAGGATTGTAGCCAAAGTCCATCACTGTAGATGTGCTAAAGGTCAATGGCCTCAGAAAAGTTTATAACATTATTGTGTAACAAATTAGATTGCAACAGATTAGATTACTGAACTGATTTAGGGCGCAATCCAACAGTGGACGTAGCGGCGACATTATGTGGTACATCACTAGTGATGACGTAGGGGAGCTCAACGGCACCCCCGTGTTAGCGCTACGGTTCTGGGGCCAATGTTAATTTTAGCATTGGCCCAAGAGCACAGCCTCAAGGGATGGGCAGATTGAACCTGGGTTGGCGGCACCATTATCCTATCCCAATTTTCCAGACCCATTCCTGTGGTGCAGGTACTCACATACCTGCGCCAGCTGTTTAGCTGTTGCAGGTCGAATTAGGCCCCCTGCACTGCAGAAGCCTACCTCCATGTAGGGAGACAAATGTTCCCTTACCCAGAGGAGACCTCCTGGACTGCCACCGCCACCACAGGATGCATCAGTTGCCTTTTTGGCATCATTGCATTGACTTGGGGAGGGATGGATAGGGTTGGGTTACACCAATGTAGAGGCTTTCAAGACTGGGTCTCAATTCCAGTGTGCAAGCACACGGACCCGACACTACTAGACCCAAGCACTATTCCATGCTTCTTGGCGGTGTTGGGACAAGCAATGAGCAAGGCAATTTATAGCTCTGAATATCAGTCAGCCTGAAACTCACTGAAGTGGCAAAAATCCTGGATCATTCTCTCAGCCTTGTACCTCTTTCAAAGTCCACTAAAAATATCAGTGGTACTTTCGGCAAAAGTTTGGCTATGCGGTATCTGTCCACTTTCTAAGCACAGGATACAGATCTCATTAGAAGTGTGAAGATCACTATTTTTCAAGCATTGTTAGAAGATTTTTTTGTATGCAAGAATTTTATGGCCAGTTTTATAGCCGAAGGGCAAAAAGGCCACGCTGCTCATACATAACTGGATTGGCAGCATTCACACCCAATTAGAAAACTTGTTTGGAAATTTATTTATTTATTCACACACACACACACACACACACACACACACACACAGAGAGAGAGAGAGAGAGAGAGAGAGAGAGAAAGAGAGAGAGAGAGAGAGAGAGAGTTAATTGGCATATGACAAACAGAATCTCAGGCAGGGCAAAATTCAGCTTCTCGATTGCGCAGCTCAGTTAACTGATACAGGAAGGCTGCCACCCTTTCAGTTGTTTCAACAGAGGAGTCTGTTAAGAGATAACATAATTTTGCCATATCAGAAAGTCCCTGTCTTGTTCTCAGAATGGGGTCCAGGTATCTTTGACGGATCTCAGCCTAGAAGGGGCAGGAAAGGAGAGAATGGGCAATAGTCTCAATATGCCCCTGTCCACAAGGGCAAAGCATCTACGTATCTGCATGGGGTGTCTTATGAAATTTCCTATATAGGCAAGACGTTAAATTTGGCTAAAGAAAAAGCTCTCCGTTTCCGATGGCAGTGCAGTGAATGTAAATATGGAGCAACTAGTCTATAAACAACAGGGATCTCCAAATTTAAAGGGGAGCAGGCTCTGTTCGCTACACTGAAAAGATCTTGCCTTTCAATGTCCAAGAGTCTGCATTTGACACACTGAAATGCCTCTTGATAAGGGAGCTCACCTAAAGTCTCCAGAGAAAGCCCGAGGGAGTTGATTTTCTTATCCGGGGCATCTATAGCACCTATAGAAAATGTCTGATTAATTCCAAAAGCACCAGGTAGAGCAAGCTACAAGGATCTTAATTGTAATACAAATGAAATGAAAAGGACTAGAGAAATGTGCTTAGTAAGCCATGGAACCCAGCAAGGTGAGCATAACCCACCAGCCATGTATGAAACATCACAGATGGCAGGGGTGGGTCATTTGTCAAACCAAATATTAATGCAGTGGTCCTTAGAAACCATTTTCTACCAATGATGCGTTAAAGCAAATGCAATCTCCAGCACATCATTGTTAGAAAATGTGTTTTAAAGAGTGATCCAAGGATTATCAATTACAGGAGACACCTACATAGATGAAGATGCTGAGAAACTATAGGATTTTTTTAAGTTTCTAGGATATCCTGAAGAGCTAAGTCATTTTTCAATGTACGTATAGCCACTTAAACTGAAAAACTGCTTGCCTCTTCAGCAGTGTATGTACCCGCCATAGTCAGGAGAGGAGAATCAGGTTATAAAGTAGGGGGCATTGGGGGAAAGCATAAAAAGCATCTTACAAGAAGTTGAGAAAAAGGGGGGCACATTCTGTGAATATTTGAACTAAGTCTGTTGAATCAAATAGATAAGAGTTATTCAAACTGTGGGGCGGGACCCACTTGGTGGGTTGCGACCTGATGTCAGGTGGGTCGCGGAAAGCTGGGAGCAGCCATCTTGGAAACTGCAGACCTTACTCTTGTTATATTCCTCTTGTGAACGTTAACAGTTTGAATTTTCAAGTGAGGGTTTGTTTTTTTTAATTTTGTTTTTAGTTCAGTGCTTTTACATAATATTTTGTACTAATTTTGCTTTTTGTCAAACATGGTTCATGGTTGTACAAATGCTCCAGTCCAAGAAAGCCAATTTGCATTTCAGGAGTATCATTTTATTTTATTACAATGAAAGCACTTCCTGCTTGATGATGTCACTTCCTGCCACAACATCACTTCCAGGTTAATGACATCACTTCCAGTGGGTCCCAACACGAGTGCCATTCTAAAAAGTGGGTCCTGGTCTAAAAGATTTGAATACCACTGAAATAGACAGAATCAGGTTCTGGATTGGGGAGAGAAACTTTTCAAAACATCCTCTTATGCAATCAGGTAAGAAAATGGGGTGATCTACAACGAACAAGCAAATAAGAACTATGGTCCACTCCCTTAGGTTTATGGTTTTCAATATATCTGAAAATCTGAACTAGCTACCTCCGCCAAGAGAGGAATGCTTTGCAGTCCCTTTAACTGCATGTGACCTCCAAACGAGAACAATGTTCTTCCTCAATGAGTGAAGAAGACTATTTGGGATGACTAACAGCCAAAATGAGGGAGTGGGGTTGTTTGTGCCTAGGCCCCATGGTGCCAACATTGCCCAGTTCTGAGAAGCTAGCCTGCAGCTGAAAATTAGTGGAGCATGTTGACTTGCAAGTCTTATTAATGCCCAGTAATGGTCAAAACAGATTACAGAATTAAATGGCAAAACAGTAGGAGAATGGGATGAAGAATAATGTCAAGTGCACAATGTTATAGGCATTACTGACTCCCCCTTTTTCTTGTTTTGGCTTGGAATTCCATGTTCTATTTTAATCAAAATACTGGGAATGAAATAGACTGCTCAAGATCAGGTAGGAAAAATGATTAGAGTTCTTCTTCTTTTTTGGAAGTGGGAAGGAGGAGAAGCTTCTGCACCGAAAGTAAAAAAAAAAAAAAAAAGGAGAGGGAACATGATGCAAACAAACAAAATAAGGTCCAATACCAAGAGGGTACAGATCACTTCCATTTACCCTTTGTACTTAGCACAGGTAAAAATGAATAGACATATGGTAAAACACAGAAAGACAAAAATTTTCAATGGATTAACATCTTTCCCCCGCCCCTTCTTTGTATGGCAGATCATTAGCCTGTAAAACTAAATGTTGCAGGAGCTGCTGAAACCGAGAGATGAGCAAGGTTCAAGGTAGTTATTTATACTGATGAGGAAAATAGTCACCCTTGCATTCGAGAGAGTCAGATTCCTTCTTCTCCCACCCCACACTGTAACCCCCCTCATGCTACGTTATCTCAGCAAAATGGGATAAAATGCACATATTATATTATTATTATTATTATTATTATTATTATTATTATTATTATTATTATTATTTGTTTGAAAAGGCATGACTGAGTGGCCAGTTTGATTCATTGGAACTTATGTAGCAAATATAATTTAGAAGTATCAAAAAACTACTATGACCATCAAGTAGCAAAAGTTGTTGAAAATGCGGATGTAAACATTTTATGGGATTTTAGAATTCAAACTGATCAGCATTTAGAACACAACACACCAGATATAATGGTGGTTGAAAAGAAAAAAGTATGGCTTATAGACATCGCCATACTGGGTGATAGCCAAATTGAAGACAAAGAACTTGAAAAAATTATAAAATATAGGGATTTGACAATTGAAATTGGAAGGTTATGGCAAAAATGATCCAAAGTAGTGCCAATTGTCACCGGGGCACTTGGATCTATTTTGAAAAATTTACAAAAACATCTAGAAACTTTGAAGATCAATGATATAAGAATGTCTGACCTACAAAAAACTATGCTGTTGGGAACATAATACATCTTACGCAAATATTTGGACAATTCTTAGGCTCTTGGTTAGAGTTTGAATTGCCAATAAAAAGACCAGTCTGTGATATTTGTTATCTTTTTATCATTTTGACTGTGTATATGTGAATGAACAATAAACAGTATTTTTATACAGCTTGTCAACAAAAAAGTTCACAATGTGCTTTACAGACAAAATTCAAATAATTAAATGGCTCCCTGTCCCCAAAAGGGCTCACAATCTAAAAAGATGCAGAAGGAACACCAGCAAACAGCCACGATAAAAAGATATCTACACAGAAGAGTAGCACTACTTGAAAAATGCCTCTTGCCCATTAGCAGAGGACATAACAACTTCATGTGGATTTCTCCAGGCTGAAAAGCCCCATCCAGTAGATACAGGGCACAATCCAAGGGCACTCTGGGCCAATGCAAGCGGCTTGGGTTGACACCGTGCTGTAGCGGGGCTGACACAGGCATCAGCATCAGCCCGTGTGCCCCTTGGGCACCAGCCGAGTTCAGCTGGCGAAGGGGCGGTTCTGGGCAGGGGGAAGGCAGGAGGGAGAGAGGAACAGGGTGGGCAGAGGGTGGTCCGGGAGGTGTTTTGGCCAGGGGAGGGTGTATAGGATCAGGTTCGATACGCATAATAGAGCTCAAAGTGGGAAAATGTATATTACAAATAAGACATTTATGACGTTCAGATCTAGTTAGTCAAGACAATTATTAGGCAAATTAAAGACAATTATAACACATACAACGATCTCATGGAAAATGCATCCAACAGCTTACTGTGAGCTGGAGTCCATCAAGATAATATGGACCATTATCTGCTGTGTATAAGAGGTCATTATCCACATGTTAGGCATGAAGGTTTGAGACACAACTGATGGCTAATAGTGGCTGAAAGTGTCCCCAAGTTTACGTATTCCAATAAAATATATATTCTGCCCATCTGCGAAAAGGCACTCTAGCCCAAGAGACAACCACTTAAAAAATTTAACGCATAATAAAATCATCAATTAGGAACACTCGAGAATACGACAGGAGCGGCAACTAAGGAAAACAACAATAACAACCTTAATCACTATTACAATGAGGAAGCCATAAAAATGAGAGGAGAGAAACGTTACAACAAGAGAACTAATTAAAAGTTGGTGGAACTCAAAGTATGGTGCTACTTTTGAAGAGTGAGCAAGGATTGGCCAAGGTGGGAATTCTTTTGATGACGACTTCTGTAGCATCAGTGTCACAACTGGGAAGGTCAGAACGGGTGCCATTTCAGAGGGTGGGGAAGGGGGGAAAGTTCCTTGCCAAGGTTGCAAAGACCATTCTTGCACATAGGAAGCTTCCTTATGCCCAGTCAGACCACTGGCCCGTTCGGTGCAATAATGTCTGCACCACATGGCATCGATTCTCCAGGGCTTCAGACAGGGGTCCTTCCCAGCCTTACCTGGGAGCAGGGCCAACTTTAAGCCAATGTGACCAATGTCATCACATTGGGCCCCGCACTTTGGGGGGGGGGGCTGCACCAGTGCAGTGAGCATATTGCTGCAATCAGGATATCTTAGGATTGTATATAGGTTAGTGAGGCCAGCAGAGCAGCTTTACCTTGAACCCTCTCAGCTGCCCCTGCCTCTGAACAGCCCAAAATGGGCCTCCTGGAAGCAGTTGGCGGTGATGTCATCATGTCACCACCAACTATTTCCAGATGTCAACACTTTGTGTGTGGCGCCACAAGTGCTCTTCTTGGTGAGTGGGGGGCCCTGTGGGAAGTGTGGGGCGCCCTACAGGAATGCCCCGCATTGGGCCCCGCCACTCCTAGAGCCGGCCCTGCCTGGGAGATGCCGCCAGGGATTGTACCCAGAACCTTCCACATGCAAAACATGTTCTCTGCCATTGAGCTACAATGTTGGCCTCTCAAGTGTTGGGCATACAGGTGTGTGTTGCTCAAGGACAGGTCATGGAGAGAAAGAGGGCTGGAGAAGGAGCTGCCTGACTACAGTCAGGCTGCCCAGCTTCCCTCAGTCAGACTCTCAGAGCGCAATCCTAAGCTGCGCTGGAACAGCAAGGCCGGTGGGCCTGTAAGTCAGTGGGGCAAGTAGAGCAGCTTTACCTTGGTCTCTCCCACCTGCCTCTGCCTCTGAACAGCCCAAAATGGGCCACCTGGAAGCAGTTGGCGGTGATGTTACGATATCCCCACCAACTACTTCCACATGCCATGCTTTGCACGTGGCACGAACAGAGCTCTTCTTGGTGAGTGGGGGCCCCGCAGGGAGGGTTGGGGGCCCCACAGGAATGCTTCACATTGGGCCACACCGCTGCTAGAGCCACACAGCCTGGGGAGAAAGGCTTGGATGCGGCCTAATGACCACATCCCAAATCCACCCCTCTCCCCGGGGCAGCATGCCTCCCAGCCCACCCGCCCCTCGCCCAGTTCCCCCCTCCCTCCCGCCTGCTGTTCCTCCACCCAGAACTGCTCCTGCACTAACTAAGTTCGGCTGCCGCAGGAGCAGCACAGCGTAGCCTCGGGTCAGCAGCATAAAACTAGATGTCTCTGCACTTCTGGTCCTGACAGCCATCTTGTCCCCCCATGGGAGAGGACATGACTGAGATGTACAACATTATGCAAGGGATGGATCGTGTGGATAGGGGGAAGTTCTTTTCCCTCTCTCACAACACCAGAACCAGAGGACAGCCACTAAAATTGAGTGTTGGGAGATTGAGAACAGATAGAAGGGAATACTTCTTTAATCTGTGGAACTCCTTGCCACAGGAGGTGGTGCTGGGGTCTGGCCTAGATGGACAGATTTCTGTCCATCACAGGCTATAGGCCATGATGGGTGGTGCAACCTCCATGCTTTAAAAGTAGGCTACCTCAGAATGCCAGGTGCAAGGGAGTGGCAACAGGATGCAAGCATCTTGGTGTCTCATGTGCTCCCTGAGGCATCTGGTGGGCCACTGTGAAGTTGGACTAGATGGGCCTTTGGCCTGATCCAGCAGGGCTCTTCTTATGACATCTTGTGTTGAATTATGGCGTCAGCTTATGACACTGCACAAATGTATCTCAGATCAAGTAAGGGCAAGGGTTGGCGACTCAAGATCACATTGGACTGGACCAGAAGATCATCTCAAGAGAAGAAAGGAACTAACACTGGATGCGAACAAGAAAGACACAAAATTTTGCAGTCCTCTTCCAGTTACTGAAATATTTGGAACGCACTCAAGATTTTGTAAATAAAATAAGTTATTACTCATTAGATAATGCTACAGTAAACTTGTTCTCGTGTCTCTGTTTAAATATTTTACTGAGTTCTTTTAACACATTTCTGTCTCCTAAATACTCTGCTGGTTCAGTGCCAATGATCCAGAAGCTGCCGTTCACAGCTGCAGATTGTGGAGCCATGCAAAGCTCCATGATTTTCAGCAAAAAATAATAGCTTTGGGGCCAGATAGGTTTGGGGGTCCAAATTCAGATTGTTCCAGAATAACCTGAGCTATTGCCCAACCTGGAAGAATGGTGATTTATTTCTGAATCAAACCAAGTACAAACCATGTGGAGCTCACCCATCACTTCAAATATGATTTGATTTGCACTGGGACAAACCTGTGCCACTACCGCATTTGTCTGTCCTGCATTGAGGTGATGGGTAAAACCACAGATATTTTTCCTACCTTTTAATATTATTACTGGATGCCAATCAAGCCTGTGTTAGTTTGTTATCATTTTAACTGTTGCAATCTTAAGAAGTCTCTGGTTTTCAAATGCTGTCAAGCTACCAAGTGGGTCTCCGACTGAGAGGAAGGATTAAAAAAAAAATATTCTGATTAAAAAAAATAATATTCTGAATAAGAAGTGCCTGCCAGGCATTGATTGCGGCTCAGCCCAAGGTCCTCGACTAAAGCAACTGTCTGTTCGCGTTCTGAAACCTTTTGTAAGAGCACAGGAGGGAAAGTAAATAAATAAAGACAGCTCTTGACCCACTGGAGGCTTCCATCTTACAAGCCCAAGGTGCATTCACCCTTTTCTTTTTAAAATTTACACAATAGCATAAATGGAGGGTCTGCCTCGCAGCAGGTAAAGGTCAACAGGCCCCCAGGTATGGTGCTATGACTGCAGAGATCCACAGCACAGGAGGGCCTGCCCCACAGCTCTGACCAGATGGGTTTACATTGTTGCTTTTGCATGTGACTTTTCTGATTTAATGTTCTTTGCTGACACTTCCTCCCCCTCCCCCCTCACCAACTCCATCTAAAGGTATATGAAGTTCCTTGACTCTCGGTAATTGGTACAGTTGCTGGTTTTAACCCTGCTGTTGATCCAGAGATGACCACAAGCATGAAAGCAGCCAAGAGGTTTGACACACGGAGGAGCTTTATTCCCTTTTGCACCATCTTCCACTGGAATCGCTGGGGAGTTCCTTCCAGACTCTTAGGGCGCAATCCTAACCTTAGGCCAGGAAGGTCTAGCCAGCACAAGGGCAGCGTAAAGTATGTTCAGACCACTCTCGGAGTCAGCACACCAAAGAGGCCAGCATCTTCCTCCCTGACTCCAAGAGTAACATGCTTTATGGTGACCCTTATGCCAGCCAAACTTTGCTGGCCTAACTGTGCCAGCCTAACTCCAGGTTAGCATTTTGCTCTTAGTTGGTATAAGAAACTAACTGGGGAGATAGCAGTGCAAGTCCTGACAAGACTAATCTTATCGTCTGCCACATTATAGCATGCAGTTGGGCCAATGGAGGGTGCACTGCATTCTGTGATGGGGGGAAACTATTGGATAGCCTGCAAAAGGTAAGTAAACATACTTTTTATAGGCCCCCTCCACCTCCTTGCCCAATTACCTGCCCTCCCCACCCACAAATCACCCCCTGGGCCTGCCTACCTGTCCTGGCACTGCACAGGACCAATGGGGATAGAGATATCCACTGCTGTAGCCACCTTGCAACCACTACCTCAAATGGCCCAGGAGTGGCACAATCTACACACCATTGCAGAGCCTTTTTTTTTTTATAGCAGTGAGAGACTGATCACACTGTTGTAAAAAGCTTATATAAAAAGCTTATAAAAAGATTGAACCGCAAGCTCCTTGGCTGACTCTGGGCCAATTTTGGCTTAACAACAAAGCGTTGTTGTAAAGAAAGATGGAGGGGTGGAAAGGACCATATCCATATTAATTATTATTATTATTAAGAAACCCCCAGGTTTTTTTCAGATGTCCTTCCTCTCTTATGGCAGTAGAGTGAAGGCCATAAATAGCCATCTCCCATGCTGCTGCCATAACATGAGTAGGGCCCTGATGCCCCAGTTGCAAGGGAGTGGCAACAACATGCAGGCATCTTGTTGTCTTGGGTGCTCCCTGAGGCATCTGGTGGGCCACTGTGAGATACAGGAAGCTGGACTAGATGGGCCTTTGGGCTGATCCAGTGGGGCTCTTCTTATGTTCTTTGCAAGTCAGGCAGCTGCTAAAGGAGCAAGATACAGGGGAACACCTTCAACACCTGTCCAGAAATAATCCAAATCTACAGGATGACTGCAGAGCCAAATCATTTCCACCCTGGACAGCCCCCCCCCCCCGCTGAAACTGACCATAGTTTCTTCTGGTTTGTCGCAATTCCCACAGCAGGGGTGAAAGAAGAGGAAGAGATCGTTCTAGGCAGATGGGGATGAGTTACAGGGACCACTTCCTGCCAAGGCTGTGAAAGGTTTGCCAAACATGGTAAAGTTTGTGAACCCCCTTTTTGTAAAAAGGGAAACCCAGATCTTAAACTGGTGCTGAAGCAGACATTGTTTCCTCCATTTCCTGGGCTTGGCCAAGATTTCCAACAGCTATGGAGATGGCCCAAAATGATTATCTGCTTTGTTTGACTGTTAGGCTTCATCCTGAAAACAGAAACATATTGGCCACATGGCACTTCTGGGAGAAAACTCCAGCTATACAGGAGTGTTCACCATCAAACTCGGGAGATGAGCAAGATGGCATTTAATATACCCCTCCGCCCATCAGCTCTGCTCTTAAACTGATGCGAGTTCAGATGGTGACGACAGCTGAGAGATTTTGTTGAGGTGTGCCAAAGCTTGGCAATGTCTGTCTGGAGCCCGAGAAGTGTCAGACACTTGAGAGCAACAGTACAAGATAACAAGACAAAGCCTGTCTGTTGTGAATACAACCAGAACCATCCCACACTCCAAAGAGCCCCCAGGAGTCATCCTAGTGAGGCCGGAATTCAGAAGGAGCCGGAACAGCTTAAGGTCTGCTTCCTCAGGTGCCAGGAGACCAAGTGACACCCTTCTCTCTTGCCCAGTGGTGCCTCCACTACTGTCTCCTCCTCCTCCTCTTTCTCCCACTCCCTCAGTTCGAAAACAAAAAGGGGGACAGAGTAAAAGAGGAAATGTGGAGGAGACTGCCAACCGCTCTTAAGAACATAAGAACATAAGAAGAGCCCTGCTGGATCAGGCCAAAGGCCCATCTAGTCCAACTTCCTGTATCTCACAGCGGCCCACCAGGTGCCCCAGGGAGGCATGAGACAACAAGATGCTTGCATCCTGTTGCCACTCCCTTGCACTCTTCTCTCATGCTTCTCATCTCCCACTTCCTGTTTGAAACCAGGGAGCAGGAAGAGGAAGGGGATTGGTAAAAGCTACAGGATAAGGAATTATGGGCACCCCTGCTGATCCAGCTGGCCTCGTGAATGGGCCAGCCCTAAGACAGAGCAGAGCTTAGGGGAGAGCAACCGAGCACTCTCTCTCCCTCCCTCCCTCCCTCCCTCCCTCTCTCTCTCCCTCTCTCTCTCTCTCTCTCTCTCTCTGTGTGTGTGTGTGTGTGTGTGTGTGTGTGTCCTTCCTCTGCTTGCCATATCTCCTGTAACAGATCTCTATGGCAACAGCACAAAAAATGTAATTACATATGTAGGCCATCATATCAATGACGATTAAGATGTTTGGGTGAGTGGGTGGTTTGGCGTAATGCTAAACTGCTTGGAATTAAATCAATAGTGCTGGGGGGTCCCCCATCAGGCATGTTTGAAAAGGGAAACCAGCAGGAGAAACACACAGAGCTCGACAAACGAGTGCGAGGTAGACAAGAGGAACTCACTGGTCAAGTTCATTGAAAGGGAACGGATAGGCAAGAAAGGGCAGGGACTGAAAAGGAGGCCAGTGTCCTTAAGTATCTGCTGGGCAAAATAAGGCGGCAGGCATTAAACATCTTCGAAGCAGGAGATCATTTCTCCGAGCAAAGATAATAAAGTCATTCAGATGATTAGAAAAGCGGAGGCACAGATGAGATCTTTGCAAGAGCCTGCACTTATCATTTAAGGGATTCACAGACTTTCCTCAGGAAAATCAACCATGATAATAAAGGTCACAGAAGATGGTCTCCCAAGACACCAAGCCCACGTAACTACTGAACTGTCGCAGCATACGTTGTGGCTTGCCATGGTTAGACAACCTTTTCGGGGTCTGTGGGGGGATCCCCAGAAAAGCAGCCAAAAAAGCAGGCAGGTGGTAGCCCGCCCAGGGCTCAGTGGGTGGCCAGGGCACTGCATGGGGCTTGAGGGAGCACAGGCCACAATGGTGATGGGACTGGGACTGGGATGGGATTATGGAGGTTACAGACAGCATGTGCTATTCTGGCCTACAGACACCATAAGATGGACAAGAGAAGGGAAAATGACAGTTTTGCTAACCAAGTCAAGTGTTTTGTCACTGCTTTTGTCCTCAGTACATTTAAGGGCTTGACCTTAAGTGAGGTCAGGGCCGGAACCAGTGATGTCATCTACAGATGAGGAAGCGGAATGCTGGGCGGGACTTACTTGTGATTGGCAGCCTGCCTGTTTCCTTCCGCCGCCTGCCCGCCCGCCCACCACGCGGGCTACCCTGGCCTCGGAGGGGGCGCCTGCTCGCCGGGGGGGGACGGGTGGGGGGTGCGCCGGGTGCCTGGGCAAGCAGTGGTGGGGCACACCAACCGGGGGCAGCCCGCGTGGCGGACGGGCAGGCAGCGGAACGGAACAGGCGGGCTGCCAATCACACGTAAGTCCCGCCCAGCGTTCCGCTTCCTCATCTGTAGATGACATCACTGGCCGGAACCCACCAGCCCTGATGCAAACAAGATGGTGGGTGGGTGGCAGATTTGGAGCGCCCTTCACCTGGGTCTGTCCCTGGCTCTCTCCACCCCGCTGCAGACGGAGTTGCAGTGCTCCACTTCCATGCTTTCCTCCTTCCTCCCTGGGAATTTTAAGGGATTGGGTCCCTTTAAATGCCATGTAAGGACAGAGCAAAGTGGGGGCAGGGGAGTGTTCCTTCCTTGAACAGTCCCTTCAAGCAAAATAAAATATTCTGCACTTCCTGCTTTTGGAAGAGTATAGCAGGATGTAAGGAATGCAGTGAGGAGATCAGGAGATTTGTTTGGGAGGGGGGCACACGTGCCCCAGTGAAGGTGGGTGTGGCAGACCTGGTTGGTCCATCCCTGGTCATGTGCCTCAGTTTTGTGGCCCTCCCTCTCTCCATTTTACTGCATGGGATCTCTCTCTCTCTCTCTCTCTCTCTCTCTCTCTCTCTCTCTCATGCTCTCACTCCCCGCCCCCACACACACTCCTCCATCCCCAAAATTGCACCAGCCAGCCAGTTTCCGCAAGCTCTGCTGTCCTTCCCTGGTCCCAGAGGGTTGGGGTCACTCCCATCAGACCCAACCACAGTTCCACCTCTGGAAAGCCAGTGTGCCATAGGTGGACTCAAGTCTAGGGAAAGTCCAGGTTCAAATCCCCTCCATCAGTCATGAAGCTGGGTAGGTGATCTCAGGCCAGTCACAAAACATCCTCCCACCTATCCTACTTCACAGGGTTGTTGCAAGGGTAAAAGGAAGGCAGGGAGAAAAAAATGTACACGCTCCTTAAGAAAAAGGCAGGAGTGAAATGGATGAAAATAAGTCATCACAGTCCTTGCCTTGCCTGCTGCTGCCATCTCTGTCCCTTGGCAGTCAGCTGGCCCGACCTGTTTTCTCCATTGCGTAGAGCTCTTTGCCTTTTCTTTCTGAATGGCAGCAGAATGCACAAGAATGCAATGCAGGGCAGACAGTGCCTTTCTGTCTGAAACGGCATCAAAAGTGCAGTCCTAGATAAAGTCCTCCACAAAGGGCTTAGTGCTGTATAGACAGCACCAAAGGACCTGATGGAAGGCCTTTTCACACCATCGATCAATATGTATCCCAGGGCAAAAACCTAACCTGGAGTTATGCTGGCACAGTTAGGCCAGCAAAGTTTGGCCAGCACCAGGGACACCATAACGGATGTTTGGACCACTCTCGGAGTCAGAGCGGATGGCGCCCATCTGTATGCTGGCCTCTCTGACTAAGAGTGGTCCAAATGCACTTTATGGTGGCCATTGTATCAGCCAAACTTTGCTGGCCTAACTGTGCTGGCCTAACTCCAGATTAGGATTGCGCCCCCAAGTATAGTGGAACTGAAGGTCCTTTACCAGGCTATTTCAGCTGGAGACAATATGGCAAAAGATTCAGGGCAACTCTCACTTTGAGAACCAATTGGTGACAGGAGTCACACTGCCAGCCATCAATGGACACTACCATTATCATATTTTAACAGCCAGGGCATTTGAGTGATGGCCAGAAGAGAAAACAGCACCCAGCAGCACAAGGGAATGCAATTGCTGGGCCCCAGGAGCTCTCCCCATAATCACTCTTTTTATGCAATCCCAAATGTGATGATAGCATAGAAGCAGCTTACAGCTGTGAGGCTTGGAAAGGCTTCAAGGTCACAGAGCTCTGGCAAGGAAACACTCAGACAACAGAAATTAGGGTAGCAAGAACTTCTATATTCTCAGAAGGTTTCTTGCAGCAAAGAACAGCAAACAGGTAACAGGTACAGCAAAGTTCCTCCAACAGCAACACTTACATCTCCAGCAACTAACCACAGGTGTTTCTGGTCTTGATTAAATAGTCCCCAGCATCCAATCAGAGATTAGATGATCTCATCCCCAGGCTGAATGACTCAGCACTTTACTGCTGGTCTGCTAGGCCTGAATGACTCAGCACTTTACCCGCTGAGTCAGCCTAGTGTTAGGCCTTTCCCCATTCAGGCCTGTAAATTTTGAGGGACTTCCTTCAGTATCCCAACACAAATGGTTGAAATGGTCAGGCAACATTCCAGCCTCTGAGCCTGATAGTGAAGCCAGAAGGACCACTTTGAGCACACTCCTGCAAGGATTTTGCCAAGGAGAATGACACAGTGTCCCACGCACACAGGAAAAGCAGAGGAGGAGAACAAAACCTGCTACAAAACCTGATGTGGCTAGAAGTTTGCTCCAGCAAAGAGGAGATGGAAAATGCACCACTATTAAAGAATTAAAAATGCAATCAAACTGTCTGCACACAGTGATGAGACAGGATGGGAGCATCCAGAATTTTAATCTTACTGCTTAAAATCTTAATCTTACTTCAGGAGAGTTATCCACAAAAGAAAAAAGTTGTGGATAACTCTCCTGCACGGAAGCAGTGCAGTGAGGGAAATGATAAAGAAGACTTCTTTTTCCAGAAGAAGTTTTTAGACCCAACGCTGCCGACGAAGCATCAAAGCTCGGAGTCCGAGATGTTGAAATACCTACTTTTGACGACGGAGCCAAATTTAATAGGACAGGTAGCCGCCTTTTTGCACCAAGTCGTGAAGTGCAGCCGCATATGAGGGGTTTAGGAAGCAAGATTTCTTTTATTTTACGTATGGTTTAAGTGTGTATTATATATATGTATGTTTGTATGTCTGCATATATGCTAATAAAGGTTCCGAATCGAATCGACTTCTTTTAAAGGCTCAGTAAATTGGAGGAGGACTGGAGTTGTCTCTCATCCTTTTTTCTTTCACACAAAGGTGCCTAGGACACTCCCACAACTCAGTAGCATTGAATGGATCATCGGAGAAGTTTGTTTTCCTCGCCATCATATATGGAGACTCTTGAAAGTCTGTGTCACAACCATCACAGAACAACATTTGCACATTTCTTGTTCACTAAACCCAGAGGTCCCAATTCAGCCCTAGACACTCTTTTTTACATGCAACTAGAGGCTCAAAATGGGAATGTACACCTGTTCAGGCTTCATCCACCAACGTGGACCAGATGAGCATCACAACATGCTGCTCCCCCTTGCTAGACAGTGCAGAAGGTGCATTAGTGGTAAGGGCTGCTTGGAATATGCCAAAAATCAGAACCCACCATCAGCCGTAAAAGTCTGGGGTGGTTGAAGACGAAACCATTTCTGGGTTTCAGAGTGCAGAGCGTCATGCTGTAAACATTACCTTGTACTTCCTTTATTTCCCGATGCTACAGCATCTATACCAGCACTTCATTAAACATCTACCCATAGTTAGCCTGCAGTATAAAAGCAGTTGTTGCTGAACACACAGATCTGCACAACTGGGGTGGTTACAATTTGTCTGGGAATCATTAAGAAAACCATCAGTTGCATCCTCATTCCCAATTGTGTCTCAAGTTTATTGCTGCTTCCAGACATCCAACAGGGCTTTTTAATGCTGCAATCCCATATATGCTACACCTGGGAATAAGTGCCTTTGAACTCAACGGGACTTACTTCTGAACAGACATGCACAGGACTGCATGGTCATTTTTTTTTTCCTGGGGGTATCCCCTTTTCCCTGTTGTGCTAAATGAGAAACTCAGGGGACAAAAGGCAAAGTTCAAGTGCACAAAATAGATGTACAGGTTGTTTCCTTCCACTGTTACTTCCTTCCACCAAACTGCTGTTTCAAAGCAACGCCCTGAAGTTGCATGCACAGACACACACAGTTGCAAAATGCACTTCCCGGGCAATAAACCAGATCAGTTTCTGCTGAACTTATTTGCATGTCAAGCATGCTTATCATGACGGCCCAAAGCTGTGAAAAACTCCAAGCTGATGTACATGCTGCTATTTTTTTTCAGTCGAAATGATCAACGTCGTATTTCATATTTATGTCACACTTTCTTGCTGTTCAAAGGGCTTCACGTTCATAATCCTCACAACAGCCTTTTAAGGTAGGGCAGCATTTCTGTACTGGAAAAAGGGAGGGGGAGATGAGATTGCAAGATAATGATCGGCCTAACCATCAGCTCTTAAGCCGGAATCGGAACTCGGGGCTTCCTGGATCCCAGCTCACACGCTTTGCCACGCTGCTACACCCACAAATTGATGTCAGCTATTTATAGGCCGTGTGTCCCTGCCAAATGATATGCAAAGCAGCATACAACATTAAAATAGCACAGAAATATTAACACACATAAACAAGCCTAGAAGCAAGAAGAGCCAGCTGGACTCAAACTACCAGAAAAACATTAATGACATTAAAAAAAAAATTGCACGAGTCCACGTCCGCCCTAGGAAAACACTTTCAAAAACTGATAACGTTTTCACTCGTCAACCAAACAGTAGCAACAAGGGAGTCAGGTGGATCTAGCCAAAACACTCAGTCTGTAGAGCTGGTGCTCTATGCCCACCAACCTTGCTTGAATAGAGGAGGGGATAGCAAGGAGGGCAGCTCTTGCAGTTCCAAGGGGACAGGGAAGAACAGATGGGCAAAGATACTATAAGGCAGAAATTACTGCCAGCCCTGCAAAGGCTGCTGAAAAGAGCCACTTCCTGGAATTCACACTTGCAAGGGAGCCTATGTAACTCAGGGCACAATCCTAACCTGGAGTTAGGCCAGCAATATCTGACTGGCACAAGAGCCACCATAAAGGGCCAGTCAGGGAGGATGGTGCATGTCTGTGACTCCCTGACTCTGGCCCAAACTTACTTTACGGTGTCCCTTGTGCCAGCCAAATTGTGCTGGCCTAACTCCAGGTTAGGATTGTGCTCTCAGGCTGCAACTCTACACACATTTTCCTGGGAGTATGCCTCATTGAACCCAATGGGGCTTACTTCTGAGTAGACATGCATAAGATGGTGCTGTCTATCTAAGAGGACTATGAACCTCTCGAAGAGGTTGCACAGAGAAGTCCAACCTCGATCCAACCTCCATCATCATAACTGAAATAAGAGCAAGGCATGTCTTACTGGAATAGAAAGGTGAACAGGGGGCGCCTTCGAAAGGCACCTGAGCTATGCCATAAAGCAGAAGTCTGAGGCTTGTGTGTATTTAAGCAGGAAACACTCAGTAACTAAGATGTTGGGATCTGGAACTCCATAAAAGAAAAGCCAAGCACCTGCATTCTGATCTCACGGCTTAACTCTCCTGGGAGGAAAGAAAGACCTCACTGTCAGTTGCAGCAGTGATAAATTTTGCCAGAGCGTTTAGTACAGCTCTCCCGAGGGCAGATCGAGAAAGCAGACAGCTTGCAAGGGCTCCTATGGTCAACTTCTCCCTACACCCTAAGAACTTACTGGGGTGGGGTGGGGGGGGGAGAAGGAAATGCAGAATGCTTTCTCTGATATTGTCATCTCCTGATTGGCTTTCTTTCCTATCCTGCATCCTGAAACAATCTCTGTACCTCAAGCAAGGCACAAGGGCAGCACCATCTCCTACCTGGAAAATGCTCTCATCCAGATAATGTCCTTGACAGGGCCATCAACGAGGAACTTCTGCTATAGTTCACCACCACCACCACCACCACCACTTCAACGGAAGCCAATTTTTTATTTTGCTCTTTGGGGTAGGGGCAGTTTACCTGCAGCAAACAAGTTTCCTGCACCTACCTGCAGTGGGGTAGGTGCAGCTAATCACACGCCAGGATTATACATTGCCTGTGCTTTCATACAGCATAAATAGATCAGTTGGTACAGGCATGCCCCAATATCCACTGGGTCTCTGTTCCAGACCCCCCATGGATACCTGAAACCGTGGATACTGGGAAGACCTTTTTAAAGATAGGAGAACATCAGAGGTTTTGCTCCAACAAGGTAAAAAAGGAGATTTGTTTAATGTTCCCCTATCTTTTTAACAGTTATCCGTGGATAACTGAA
Organism: Lerista edwardsae; assembly: GCA_029204185.1. Lineage (NCBI taxonomy): Eukaryota > Metazoa > Chordata > Lepidosauria > Squamata > Scincidae > Lerista > Lerista edwardsae. Next base: position 6,388,436 of record JAJKFI010000051.1, on the reverse strand, counting down.
ACCATGGATACTGAACCCGTGGATAGTGGGACACACCTGTATTGCAAATACAGGTACAACCTATGTTAGCCAGAATGCTCATCGGCATGACAAATGCCACTCTTCTACTTTGTCTTCTGCATTAACCACCCCAAACATTCTCCTAAACAACGTGGGTGAGGCTCGATGGTGACTGAAGCAGAGGCGTTTCTACAGGGATGGCAAAGCTCTAAGTGTTGCAAGAAGCCTTACCTTGCAGTGGAACTCACTCCTCTCCTGCACTGTTTTAGCCAATCCTCACAGGGAACAGCAACATCTTGGCGTTGCTTACTGGCTACAGCAACAAAGGAGAGGCGGGATTTACATGACAGGGTAAGGCTTCTTGCAACACTTAGAGCTTTGCCATCCCTGTAGAAACGCCTCTGGACTGAAGCCGTGCGTACCAAAATGCCCTGTCGTGTGCACTCCTCTTAAATTTAGGAGCGCATTTCAGCACCAAAAAGAAGAGGAAAGAAGACCAAGAGACACACAAGTAAGAAAGTGCCAGGATCAAACCGACAGACTTGGGGGTATTAAAAAATAGCAGGCTCCTGCCTGAACAATTCCCCCCCCCCATCCAACATCTCACTGGGGTCTGTGTGTGACTTTCAGAGGCTCCATTAGGAACAAAGTGCTGTTGCACTACAGTGGGATGCTGATTAATTAGGCTTCAAACGAGTGCATCTCTGATTTACTGCAACCACATTCCCCATTAAGCCGGGAGAATGCGTGGGAGTTCCACAGCAGTCGTTAGTTTGAGGGCTACCCCCCACCTCCAGACCCCAGCAGCATCCTCTTTGCCAAGGGAACATTGCAGAGGGAATGGGCTTTTGGATGACGAACAGCAGATAAATAAAACTTGTTTGCCGAGATGAGGAGTATTTTTTTCTTTTTTGGTATTTTATTTTAGGAACCAGCCACTCCTTCCTCCAACATACAGAGCAGCTTCCTCAGCTTAGGGCTGTTTTGGCATTTGGAACAGCATTTGCAACAACCAAGGGGCTTTTTTCATGCAAATAAGCAGAAGGTTTCAGAGGCTGTGCCGGAGTGGTTTGGAAAAGGAGATGCAGGCAGGGGGCATGAAACACTTAATGGCTGACCCCTCGAACTGCCCTATAGGTGAGTTCCATAGGGAGGACCAAAGGTTTCATGTCAGTTGTTGTAGACAGACCTCCCAGTACAGCAGGAAAGAGGGCGCAAGGAGGAGCGTAAGGCAAATACAGTACTTAGGAAATTGCTTTGGGTTTACCATAATAAACCATCCCTCATGCCTCTAACTGGCTCCCAAAAGAGCTGCACAGTTCGATCTCCCTTGCATCTTTCAATCCCTCCTGAATTTCAAATCCCACCTTTCCTGTGAACTCTTCGGTATAGCCCCTAATGCAATTAAGCCTAACTCCATGCAACCAAAGTAAACACATATTCTTTCTGTTCATCTCACCTCCATTTCCATCCCTTTCCGCTCTGTCCTCCTTTTTTTGTGTTGGATCCACTGATTTTAATTCTAGATTGTAAGCCCCTCAGGGCAGGGACCTGAATGCTCGGCCTTGCATATGCCATGCACATAAATGGCACTAAAACATACTAAGAAATTGGACCTGGGGAGGGGCATAAATATTGGTTGCACCAGATCCTGGCTCAACCCATTTGCTTGGGTTTCTCCAGGATTTTCTTGGGTTTCTTGGTATATCAGAGCCAGTAGTGGAACCAAGAAGAAACACATGAATAGAACGTACTGGTGAAAGAAAACCTCATTCAAGAAAAAAACAACACATTTTGCCCATATTCATCGCTAAATTTAAGGCCAACTCACAATGGTCTCTTCTGCCACACCCCACAAATGTAGGCTTACACATGGTGGAGTGGGGCAGTTAGCTTGAAACATAGGCACACTTTGCCCCACAAGTAGGATCAGCATAAGTTATCACTGGCTAATACATGCTAGCATCTCTATACCTATGTATGCTCTGTGCTGGCAATCATGCGTCCCAAAAAAGAGAATAGATGGATTGTGCAAGCCATCAGGAAACATCCATGCACTGATCGTATATGACCTTCAACATTGCTGGAGCGTGAATGGTCCGATATGCTGCTATGCGCAGTATCCATTGTCCAGGCACAATGTGTGAACTGCCCCTTGAATAAGAGTTCATGGGACTTATGGGAGTTCAGAGGAACATATCATCTGATTTCATGTGTGGCTGGGGCATTCTCTTACACACACACACACACACACACACACACACACACACACACACACACAGAGCGCTTCAGCATCTCAAAACCTCACAATAGGCAAACTTGGGGTGACCTTCCTGTGTTCAAAAGAAAAAGAGACTCTGCATCGGTGGCAGAGAAGTGAGCTTCTCTGCAATTGGTGATGGATCTTTTGTCTGGTACCCTTAAATAATATTTGCCTTCACATCCCTGAGGTCCAAAGTCTCTTTCAAAACATGCTCCCTCTTAAACAAATGAAGCAAACTCAATTTATGCTGTCCTATTTTCCCCTTCCCTACAACAACATGCCAGAGGGTATATCCCAAGATGACCTCTCCAAGACATGATGAAGTTACAGTCCTCACACCAGCAAATCTAGTTCTCCACTGACACTGAGAGCCCAATCCTAACCAACTTTCCAGGACTGACACAGCTGGGTCAGTGGAGCAAGCACTGCATCCTGCAGTAGAATAGTCGTCACGGAGGCCTTCTCAAGGTGAAGAAATGGTTGTTCCTTTACCTTGGAGCTGCATTGCCCTTACCCTGGTGCTGAAAAGTTGCTTAGGATTGAGCCCTGAGAACCAAATGGACACTTGCAATCGAAAGATGCTCTTCAGAAGGTAGTTGAATCCCTGCAGTAAATCTTACTGCCTGTAGCAGAGGTGCAATGATACACCCGGGAGACGATCTGCAGGCAAAGAAGCTGCTATTTTGCAGAAGGTATTTTGTGGAGTGGGGAGGACCAAACAGAGGAAGACATTTTCCTACGTTCATGGAATTTCACTGCAACAATCTCTGCAATTGCCTCTAAATTGTGTTTAGATTCCCCTGTTCTTGCAACTGAAACATTTTTTTTCCTGAAACGTACACTCCTTTTTCCCAAATCTCTAGCTATAAGTTCTTCCTTTTTTCCTACGTCTTTCCAACTTGGGGGCCAAGGAAATACAGGAAGTGACTATTTCTCCAAAGCTGGATAGACCCAAGCCAGGGGGTTACTTCACATGTGACAAAACATCAACTTGGTCTTGGAAAGCACCAGCTCACTGCAGGAGATGGCATGCAACCATGCGTAGACTGACCCATGCAACGATTGCTCAGAAATGTATTTTGCAACACGCACACAGGCTGAAGGGCCACCCTTGGCTGCAACCGCTCAAATGCATAACTGCACATTACACATCATAGCCAAGTCCTTACACAAGAACGCTGCCTGGATAGGAACCGTGTCACTTCCACAACGGTCCAGAGAACTTACCCATCTCTCTCTCTTTGAATGCCAGACCACTGCTCCTTTCTTCTGCCACTCACTTATGGAGCCATTGCTTTGTGGGAGATCACATGCAGTGCCAGCATAAGAGCCCAAAGTCAATTCCCAGAACCTCGAGCTAAAAAGGGTCAGGTGATGCAAAGACTTTTCTTAAGGGCCAAACAACATGTGACATTTAGCACATCGTCGGCTCTTGCATGCCAGGTTTGTGTGTCTCAAACAGCATCTGAGGTTCAATCAGGAGAGGGGATTTAACTCGTTGCCACTACCATGGTCCTGATCCCCCCATGGCTATTACTTAGGAACCAAGATCCAAGTATGTAAGTACCCGTAATGTGCACTCCGACCCAGAGACATTGCCAGTCAGAGATGACAAACTAGGCAAGACGGACCAATGGGCTGACTCAGTACAAAGCAGCCTCTAAGGTTCATTAGGCTTCCCATGCCCTTGGCTGTCATGATAATCTCCAGAATCCCTCCCTATACAAGCCCACAAATAGCCTTCTTTTAGATGGCCAATTTCAGCCTCAAAGGGCTGACAAATTGCTGGCGAGTACAGCAGTCGCAGGTGAGGATGGAAGGAAAAAAGTGTACCATCACTATGGAAAAAAGCTCACTCTTTTCTGGGAATGCAGCAATGACACCATCTCCGGTGGTTGCCGACTTCCCACCATCACCACCAGAATCCTACAAGCTGTTTGGCAGATCTTCATTTGCCCGCTGCGAACATCGGAAGCCCTGGACAGAGTTAGACCATCTAAGCTCAGCACCATCGACTCTGACCTATGGGATCTCAACAGGATCTCAAGCAGGGATCCCTCCTGCTTGGGATCATTTTTAACCAACAGTGGCAGGGATGAAATCTGGGACCTTCAGTATGCAAACCACGTGTTCTTCAGCTGAAACTACAGACTCTCCCCACTCAACGGTCCTAGTCTAGACTCCACTTAGACTCCCAGGCAAACTAGGGGTCCAAGTCCAGCCGGCACACAACACTTTTATTATAATCATCATTAAAAATAATTGCGTACTGCTTTTTAACAAATGCCGTCCACAAAGCAGTTTACATAGTAAGATCAATCAGTCCGTCAATCTGCGCTCCCCTGTCCACAAAGGGCTTGCAATCTAAAAATATACCGACACCAGCAACAGTGACTAGAAAAGGCACCATGCTGGGGCAAAGAGGGACAGTTGCTCTCCCCCTGCTAAATGGAAGAGGACATGACCTTAAATGGTGCCTCTCTGCCCAGTTAGCTTTGTCTGAAAGCAGCAGGCTGACTCAAAGGGAAAACCCATTAATTCCTGAGACTTGCGTCCAGAGGACGTGTCTAGGCGCTGGCTGTGTAGCAAATGCTACCTGCTCCACTGGAAATCAGTGAGACGGAAGTCATGTTCCAGCCTGGATCGTGTCCTGTACTGCGTGCCAGATGGTTTTCCTCAGTCAAACTCCACTCCAGCCTCACTCCACCTCCAGTCCCCGTTAATCAGTGACTGTCCTCCTTTGAAAGGCTGCAGACTGCTTCCTTGGAGGAGAAGCTTATTCTGGTATAACGAAGACACCCTAGAGACTGTCTGGCCTGCCTCTCTGCTCCTGTGACACTCTAAAGGGTGCCTAACTCGGAGAGCAAAAGAACCAGGCTAGTTTGGGTTTTTAAAGCTACTTTTCCTTTTTTGTTTTTGCAGTTCTTAGACCTTCCCCTAGATAAGGATTCTCCTTTGGCATGAAGACCCAGACTGCCAGTACAGGGCAGCGCTGGAGAGAAAGTGGTTTCTTGTGGCCATGAGCCTGCTGCATGGAATGCAATTGGCAAAACAGAATTCTAGAGTCAAGTCACCAGTCCTCATGGATTTGGAAACAGAATGTTGGGCAGAACACAAAATCACCACACAGAAGTGAATGATACACAGTTCTGAAGTGGAACCGAGGAGAGAGGGAGAGAGAATCGCCTACCTGTAAATCCAGTTACAAGAAGTTTCAGCCCTTTTCACACTGTCGACGTTCTGGCAAACTGAGAAGTCCACAGAAACCTCGATGCCGAGGAGGAGGGAGGCGAGCAGACCGTTGAACAGTCAGAATCCAGCGGTAGCCTCTGTATCTTGTTCTTCCATATCTTTCCAAGAAGAAGGGAAGGAGGAGGGCGAAAGGGGGAGGGATAGGAGAAAAAAAACTCATTAGCTGGTGTTGCGCTGGGGGTGGAGAGAGAAGAGCTCCGGCTGCAATCCTACACTCCCGCTTACCTCCGGGTAAAACCCTGTTTAACTCAACTGGTCCTACTTCTGAGTAAATGCGTCTAGGATCAGGTTGTGCAAAACAAGCTGCCGGCTCGCCTTCGACGACACCCCGATCCTCGACCTACTTAAACCAGATTATTTGTACGGGAAAGAAATTGAACACCCCGCCCGCAAAATCCGGCGTTTTTAGGAGAGTAGTTCCCGTGAAGATCCCGATTAGATCCCTAACCTAGTTAAACCGACAGCCGAGAATGAAAGATTCCCTTGGCGCTCGCAGCTCGAGCCACAAGCCAGTTCAGCCGGTGGGCACGGCTTGGATCCGCTTTACGCCTCCCCCGTCGATTCGAATCGAAGCCCTCCCGTTTACGTGGGGACCGCGCGGTCAGATCCGCGAGGTCCCAGCCGCCTACCCCCCAAGCAGCCCCGGCTGAAGCGGCGTGAGGAGCGCGCCAGTCCGGGGGCCACAGGACCGAGTCCGGAGCACGCTCGCAAATTCCAGCACGCGCCCTCCAGTCCTGCGCGCCCGCGCCCGAGCCTTTTCGCCGGCTTCAGCCCCACTCCGAATTGAAACCGCTTTCCGACCGCACGCAGGCACCGCGCGGCGAGCAACAGCCTGGCGGTTCCCAGGCGCCAAGAGATCGACGCCAAACCGCGGGTTTTAGCGCCTGTTGACACCTGCCTGGCAATCGCGTGTTGGCCAACTCTCCCCACCCCCAGCCTGCCCCGCAAGCGCCTGGCAAAGGAAGCCACGTTGCCACCTTCACAGGAGCCTGAGCGTCCAGGAGGGGAAGGCGCCTGCTGCATCTCCTCGTGGGCATCGGAGTCTTGGGGAGGGCGGCGGCGGCGGCGGCGCGGGCCGCCTCTTTGCCCCGGCGCTGTTTCTTACTGCGCGCGCCACTCGCTGCCTCCGCCGAAGCTTGCAAAAGGGAGAGCGGCAGGCAATTGCTGGCCAGCAGCTTCGCAATTTTCTCCCCCTCTGACGGGATTAGCCGCCTTTCCTCCAATGGCAGCCGCTCTGCGCGCTGATTTGGTGCCGCTTCTGAATAAAAATGACTCCTCCACCCCCCCTCCCCACAACCCTCCCCTCCGCTCCACCCCACCCCCCACCCCCAGTGAATTCTGTCTCCACTACTTTGGCATCGTTTGTCTCCTGGCGTCTTCTGCGCCCCACCAAGAATTTCGGCAGAATCTTGTTTTCAATGCGGAGCTGGAGAGCGCTTCGCCTCTGAGCACGTGCAGAGTTCATGTCAACAAGTCCCACCCACCCCCCTGCAGTCCTTTGCAACCCAACAAGGCTAAAATCCATCCCTGCTTTTCTCATGCACCTGATGAAGTGGAGCCTAGTCTAGATTAGTGTATTAAACTACACCTAGACTGCAGTCTTGGATGCGCTCTTCTGGAGTAAGCCCCATTGAACACAATGGGATGTGATTCTTTTCTGCCAGTGATGTGCTGGAGAATGCAGTTCTCTGCCAATGTTGCTCTAACTCATCATTGGTAGAAAATGGTTATTAAATTGCCACAAGACTCTTGGTTGGTTCTGCTAAAGCTCTGGCTCAGGTTCTGATGGTCTTTGCCTTGCCTTGACTACTGCCACTTTCTTTCTTGGAGCCTCCCTCTACCCCAAACTCTACTATCCAAGGCACAAACTCCACTGTCCCATAATCTCAGATCAGATCTCAGGGACCTCCTCAAATACTTTCTCTGGTGTCCTCTTCAGTGCAAATTCCTTGCCTTCCCTGCCTGAAAAGCTTTCCATGATCTTGCGTCACCTTCATACCTTTTAGTGTCTATTATCTCCCTGCTGGTACCCCACCTTCCAGCTCCAAGATCTGCAATACCACACCAAGGGTCTTCGTTCTCCATCCTTACTCCAGCCCAGAGATTCATGCTCAGACATCATTGAAACCTCTCCGAGGTTTAGATAATTAAATAGGAGGGGAGCCATTGTCCTCTTCCACAAAGCTGTTCTGAACAGTCTGATTTCCATAGCTTTGCTCTCAGCATTAGACGACCAGGGATCTTAGTTGACCTCTTGTTTAGACAGGCCTTTCACGTTGGTTGATTTCCTACTGGTTTGCTGGACGTTTGGCTGGCTCTGTAGTTTATATTTCTAACTACTCTACATTTGTAGTTCTGGCATTTTTCTGCTGCTCTGTATCTGTTTATATTAACTGTGAGTTGGTTGGGTTTTTTTTTTATTGCATATTAATTTAATATGGTGCTACAAAGTTTAGAAGCCCATTGGGCTGAAAAGGTGGCCTGTGCATTAGAACGATGTTTCTCAAACTGTGGCTCAGAACCACTAGGTGGGCTGTGAGCCAATTTCAGTTGGGTTGCAAAGCACTTAGGGCAGCCATATTGAAAATCTGGGAAGGTGGGATGCTGGAAAGGGGGAGAGGTGTGTGGTTGTTTTGCTTGCGTCAAGGTTGTACATAGGCTTTTTTCTTTCTGACTCACTTTGCTATTGGAAAATGGCTGAGAAATAGCCCAAATGATTGCTGCATTCTCAGGAAAGCAGCAGGCTCTGGCATCATACTGACATTACTTCCGGCTATGACATATCTTCTGGTGGGTCCCAGACAGATTGTCATTCTAAAAAGTGGGTCCTGGTGCTAAAAAACCTGCATTAGAACATAAACCGTCCCTGTTTGTACTATTGCATTAGAACAGTGGTTCCCAAACTTTCGGTCCACCATGACCCAGCATTGGGTCACGACCCAATTTTTGGTGAGTCGCAAACCTGACAGGCTATGTGCATCAATGTTTAGGCAACCTGCTATTTGGGGGAGCACTGCTGCCCAATCACCATCATAGCCACAGAGGCTTGAGCGGCTGGGTAAAGTGTAACTATTTTTTAAGGTGGGTTCCAATGCTAAAACGTTTGGGAACCTCTGCATTAGGACTTAAACTGTCCCTGAGCGCGTAGATGATGCCACCTCCTCCCTCTAGCTCTCACTGGCTCCTTGATCACAACCCACATTTCTGCAAGGGCCTTCAACAAATCACCTTCATCCATTCTATCCCAGCTGGAACCACATTTCAAAGGTACGCACACAAAAGAACATTTGCTTATATTCCAAATGGAATATATTCCAAATGGAATACATAAGAGGAATTTTATCATCCCCAAAGCGGCAGGGATGGGGGGAAAAGGGGCAACAGCTAGAATAGTCTTTGAAGCCCATCAATTGGGCTTCCTGATACGGAGCCCAGGTCTACCCACCTGCATGGCATTGGCAGCTAAATACAGTACACTAATGCAGAAAACCAAGCACAGTCCTAAATCTCCCTAAAAACTTTTAAATATAGAAAATTTAGCAGAAGTTGCAGAAAATTAGCATCATCATGTTTAGGAATCACACTAGAATGGCAAGTGTTCCATGAGTTCCAAAACGTACTCCTAGCAGCTGTAGTCCCACAGCTGTGTCCCTGAGCTCCTATACACTCCTCCAAGATAAGCAGAGCCAAGCCAAAGAGTTACTGTAGCAGGCCAATTTCCTCCCTGATTTGACACTGTGTTAAGGAGTGTCACATATGCATTCCTTGGAATGGGAATGCAGTAACTGCTACTTCTGTGCACCTGCGGTAGTGTTCCCAGCATCCCATGTGTGCAACGGGTCCAGGTGAGATAGGAATATGTAAGATCCCAGGAAATTTCTGGGCCCCCTCCTTTGGCTTCTGGGCCCTCTTTTTGACCTGGGCCTGGGTAAAAATTGCTCCCTTTACCCCCACCCCCAAATGGGGGTCCTGTCACATTCATCTGTATATCCTGTTACTCTGCATTGGAGGGGGTTTGGTTTTGGGTTTTTTGTTTTTGTTTTTAATTTTCCGATCACAACATTTTTCCATTAAAAAATATTAAGGTCTTTTAAAAGTTCTTTTTAAGAAAGTTCTTAAAAGTTCTTTTAAGAAAAGAAACAAAGCTTTTTTTTTTTTTAAAAAAAAAGATCTCTTTCTTACATCTCATTCTTATATCCCACCCATTTGTGCGGGCCAAGGGCAAGTCCAATTATTTTCAACACGGTCATGACATTGATTCGCATGTCATCGTTCAGGACTGGTAACTAGAAAATCAGCATTTTCACTCAACAGGTAATTCGCCTTGAGATTCCCAAGCACAAGAAGTGGTGATGACTACACCACTTGAGTTTAGATATCATTCAGAGAGAATGAGGCAAAGGAACGAAGGACAAGTCCATCAGCAGCTGGTGCTGGAGATAAACAGGGGGTGGAGGTTGCCTCCAAGTCTTGTTTATAAGATTGCTTAGATTTTTGGCCTGCTTAGAACATAAGACCACAAGAAGAGCCCCACTGAAGCTGTTGCTTCCGGCATCAGCCAAAGGCCCATCTAGTCCAGCTTCCTGCATCTCGCTGCGGCCCACCAGATGCCTCAAGAATACACAAGGCACGTGCATCTTGTTGCCATTCCCCTGCCGCCGGCATTTCCGAGGTAGCCTATCTCTAAAGTAAGGAGGTTGCACTAACCACCATGGCCTGTAACCTCCTATGGACTTTTCCTCCAGAAATCTGTCCAGTCCCCTTTTAAAGGCATCTAGGCCAGATGCCATTACCACCTCCTGTGGCAAGGAGTTCCATAGATTAATTACCCGCTGGGTAAAAATTTCCTGTTATCTGTTCTCACTCTCCCAACATTCCATTTTAGTGGCTGTCCCCTGGTTCTGGTATTGGGTGAGAGGGAAAAGATCCTGCTTCAGCAGGATCAGGACCAGCCCAAGGCCTCCTGACACCACATGCTAAATTCTGCCCCCTTCTGCAAAGAGTTGCCAGCCTCTGCTGTTCAATATTCTAGCTCTCCAATGTTCTAGCTCGGCATTTGCCTCCCCACCTCATTTCCCCTTTTCTTTTTCCAATCCAGGGAGTGGGAACAGAAGGAGGAGCAACTGAGGCACGTTGGCAGATGGAGATGCCTTCACCAAGCAGATGCCTGAAGCAGCAGCTGCAGTTGGCCTCACAGAGGGGCCGGTCTTGAGCAGGTCACTTCTGCTGAATACTTGACCCATCTGAGCACCCCTCAATCAATTGGATGATCTGTTGTTGTTTGTTAATTGTTATTAATATTAAGAGCACTGTAAAAGCGTAGGGGCCAGAGAAATTACCATAAATCTGCCAAAAGTAGCTTTACTGGGAACACCTTACATTTTGCAACATTATTTATAATATCAAAATCAGAAAAAAAAAAAGCCAAGCACCTTGGGAAGGATTCGCTGTCCGGATTAAACACGCCAGTCAATAACCCCTATCAAGACTCTGAAAAAATCTCATGATGATAATGGTGACGGTGATGACGACAACGACGATGATGATAAAAATAGTATGAAAAAGAAAGAAATAAGAAAACGCAGCTTTCTAGTGCTGAAATAGTCATGAGGCCTGCCTTCCTGGCACCCTGCCAACCAAATTAGGGTGATGAGATCCATTTTGGCACACAGCAGTTCCTCCTCCTTGAGTGTAAACCATTCCTTTTTAATTAATAGTCATCAGATGGAAAGAAGCGTTTGCTCGGTTTTGGGGAATTTGCCACTTGGCTGGAAAGGGAGCTCACTACAAACACCAGTTTTATTTTTCATTATCGCTTGTTTGAAATCCAACCAGGGTGGAAGAGTTTCCCTCTGGAGCAAAATTCATTTAGAATACACAGTAGGACAAAAAGCAGCTCTCATTTTTTTTTTTATTTTTTTTTTTTTTGGCCTGATGGGTCAGGACGTTTTTTTTCCAGAAGTGGGGAGGAGGAAAATGTCATTGCTGAAACTCTGCTTCCAAAGCCTCAGGCTGTGGAAAATCTACTTCCAGGGCATATCCTCCTAGCTCAAGGATGGCAAACCTATGACATATGTGTCCAAGGTGACATGCCACAATGTTTTGGGGGGCAAGCCAGGGTTCACCAACACCCTACAACAAACATCATTTTTATAATTATTTGGTGTCTCTTTATATAATATATAGCACCACACATGACCGGATTGCATTTTTTTAAAAAAAATAAAATAGATGAATATGTAAAGAATTGCTTCTTGTTGCTGGGGAGGGGGGCTGACATAGCAGCAAAATAAAATTAGAACGCAATCCTAAGCACTCCGTAGGTACATTTGTATGCACTGTAGGTGAACTGTAAGGGGTATTTGCACTTCTTTGGGAGTCGGAGAGGCCAGCGCATGTGGGAAGAGGCCTCCCCAAGCCACTTCCCAGACCTGCGATGCTCTGGTAAAACCAGCAGAGGGAAGCTGGTGTGGGGGGTGGATGGAGTGGAAGGAGGGCAGATCAGGGTAGGGGGGAAAGCTGGGCGGGAGTGGACCCGTGGAAGAGGGTGGGACTGGCCTCTGGCAATTAGGCAGGATCCTAACCCCCATCCCCAACCCAGTCAACCTGACACAGGCTGCTCAGATCCGTCCTAGCAATTTTGCTGGTGCAGATCTGAGTAGCCCTATTGGGGAGGCTATAACAGAACACAGGTTAAGGGAAATAAATTCCCCTTACTCTGAGTTGCGCTGCAGCCAGCCCCAACCCCACACTGGATATGGGGTGGCCAGCTGGCCTCCTTATTCCAGCACAGGTTAGGCTTGGACCGTTGGGCATTTTCCTAATTTTTGAGGTGCCGAGCCCAATACAAACGTTTCGCCATCACTGTCCAGCTCAAACTGAGATCCAGAGACATTCCACATCCTTACAGAAGAAACCAGGAAGGGGAGGGGCTTTTGTAAACCTACCTACTACTCACAGAAGACAAGAACATTATTCATTGTTCACTAACATGGTGAGGGCCCAATCCTGTCCGATTTTCCAGGGCTGAGGCAGCCATGCCAAAGGGGTGTGTTCTGCATCCTGCAGTGTGTGTGTGTGTGGGGGGGGATTCATGGAGGCCTCCACAAGGTAAGAGAACCATTGTTTTGAGAATGTTACCCCGTCATGTTTAGGGTGTGACTTTTGAGAAATGCCACATCGTCTGAAATTTGGAGCTGCAGAAAGACGTTTGGAGGGGCAGCCCTGTTCATGTGCCAGGCACATGTGCAACCACCCCCACCATTGCTATAATTATGCGTATAAGCATATTCACTCAACCGTCAAAGTGCTTGAATTCTCATATTTGATTACTGGTGTCAAGGTCCAGTTTTTTCTCCGTTTAAGGCCATTTATCTCCATTCCAGACTGTGAAGAACTTGCCTGCCTGCTTAATTTGGGATGCTCGTGTACAGCTCTATAGTGATAATACACTTTCAGTACTGTGCATCTGTTCACAGGTGATACATAAAATCAGATAATATCTATGCTGAAAATGTCATTTTTCCTTTCTTTATAGATCCTCCACCAAATTAAAAACTGCACTGAAGTCAGATTGTTGGGCTTTGCTTTTGTATCAATAACATAAGAACATAAGAAGAGCCCTGCTGGATCAGGCCAAAGGCCCATCTAGTCCAGCTTCCTGTATCTCACAGCGGCCCACCAGGTGCCCCAGGGAGGCATGAAACAACAAGATCCTGTTGCATCCTGTTGCCACTCCCTTGCACCCGGTACCAGTAGCCCACCACCTTTGTAAGGAGGTTGCACAATCCATCATTGCCTATAGCCCACGATGGACCTTTCCTCCAGAAATCTGTCCAATCCCCTCTTAAAGGCATCAAGACCAGATGCCATCACCACCTCCTGTGGCAAGGAGTTCCATAGATTAACTACCAGGTGGGTAAAAAAGTACTTCCTTTTATCTGTTTTAACTCTCCCAACCCTCAGTTTTAGTGGATGCCCCCTGGTTCTGGTGTTTTGAGAGAGGGAAAAGAACATCCCTCTATCGACTTTATCCCTTCCATGCATACTTTTGTATGTCTCAATCATGTCCCCCCTCAGGCGCCTTTTTTCTAGACTGAAGAGCCCCAAACGCTGCAGTCTAATACAAGGCAGAGGAGGGGACCCCACTGGGAATTTTATTCCAGGTGGAGTTTTGAAACTCCCCTCTTAATGCACACTTTCAGGGCCTCACCTGGAGCCCCGTGGACAAAGTAGGGTTAACAAGGACACATTCACATAAACAGAATCAACCAACCAACCAAAACCAAAACCTGGCACCTTTTTTCCTTTTGTAAAACTCTTTATTCAAGGTCACCATTAAGATTTTAAAAGGAGGTGGATGGAAAAACCAACACACATATCACTGCTGTCTCCAGTGAGTGCTGTGAATATTTGATTACACACCTTGATTCCTGTAGAATTAATTAGACTTTAATAATTGTATGCACAAATCTGTGCTTTCCAGAGCAAGGGAGGTTAAAAGGTACAGCAAGCATAGCCCCACGAGTGAGCTCAGTTTTCCTGCCTCCCTGGTGCCTGTGTTCCCAGCTTTTTCTTCAGGGTGAATGACTTACATACATCCTTCTGTTCATGAGAGAGAGAGAGAGAGAGAGAGAGAGAGCACAAGACTGACTCCTCTGACTCCTAATCAAGGCTTCTCAGGAGTGAGTCCAACTAAATTAGAGATTTTACTCTCAAGAAAATGTGCATAAGTCTGAAGTTGTGCAACACAATTCTGTGCATATTTACATATTTACTCAACCAAGTTCCACTGTGTTGAACCAGATTTACTTGGAGGTAAGTGTGCATCAGTTCCAGTCTTCGACTTTGAAACTTAGTCGAGGAAAAACAAGATTCTGCAGTCTCCCTGTTCTTTAAAAGGGATGAGCATAGTTAACATGAGTGTACAGACGAATGTGTGCATGCCACAGACTTTTTGGCAGCATTTTCTACAGGGTAATTGCTAGTCAATTTCCTTTGTGGTATCCTAGCAGCAGGTGGCATTAGTTTACCCTTGAAAGTCCCTACTTTCTCACTGCTTCCAGATAGATTGGCTGCTAGAGATAAATATGGGTGCAATCGGGGTACAGTAACCAATGGATAACGTGATATGTCTAGCACTGCTTCCAGATAGGTTAGCTGCCACCTAGAGGTGGCAGGGACGTGGTGGAGCAGTGGGTTAAACCACTGCTGCTGGGCTTTCCGAACGGAAGGTTGGGAGTTCAAGACTGCGCGAAGGAGTGAGCTCCCATTGCTTGTCCCAGCTCCTGCCAACCTAGCAGTTTAAAAGCACCTAAATGTGAGTAGATAAATGGTACCACTTCGGTGGGAAGGTAAAGGCGTTCCGTGTGCTACGGCGTAGAGTCATGCTGGCCACATGACCACGGAAGCTTGTCCTCGGACAAAAACGCCGGCTCTACAGGCTTTGAAACGGAGATGAGCACTGCCCCCTACAGTCGATCACAACTAGACCATTCGGTCGTGGGGAAACCTTTACCTTAGAGGTAAATATGGGTGCAATTGTTGGTACAGTACCCAAGGGATAATGCAATATGTCTAGCACTGCTTCCAGATAGGTTGGCTGCCACCTAGAAGCAAATATGGCTGCACAGAGGGATCTCTTCTCTACATTGCCTCTTCTGCTCTGTCCCCCTCTTCCTTTCCTAATTCAGGGACTAGAAGGAGGAGCAACTGAGGTGAGCTGATGTCCTTCACCATCCTGCTGCCTGAGGCAACAGTCAGTCATCCTCATGAAGGGCCAGGCTCTGCCTTTTAGTGTGGAGCACTCTTCTAAAGAGCAGTCACTAGATGGACCTAATTTGATCCGGCAAGCATGGTCTTCTCTTACTCAGCATGAGGGCTTCCTCAGTCAAGATCATGGGACACTGAATATTTATGTCTTAATGGTTCAGAGACCCAGAGTATGCACTCTTGCTTGATAAGACAAATAAGGTAGACCGGGGGGAGTCTTAACAAACGAGATGCAAAACCAGACAATGTGGACTCGGCCTACTCCTGCTGTTAAAGCAAGAATGGCTGGCTGTTGTGGTATTTTATTGCTGTTGTACTTAGTACAGAGGATTTCTTTTCTCTTTCCTTCTCTCTAGTGTTCATATCAGAAGCAATTATAAATTATGTTGTATTCATAAGCAATTTGATGCAGACATCTCTCTCTCTCTCTCTCTCTCTCTCTCTCTCTCTCTCTCTCTCTCT
>JAJKFI010000051.1:6353254-6367688 GCA_029204185.1 Lerista edwardsae | reverse complement strand
AGAGAGAGAGAGAGAGAGAGAGAGAGAGAGAGAGAGAGAGAGAGAGAATCTGTTGCAGCAGTGGGAAATGTTGCTGATTCAAGGGCATTGGAATGACCATAAAACTCTGGGAACAGTCCCTTCATCTGAATGCCTCCAGCTCTCTACTGCAAAACCCCAGAGCCACCGAGGCAGCACTATTAAGGCTATCTAAGCGGAACGTCAGCACGATCCTTCAGCGGCTGAGATATTTAATAGAGTTTCTGACTGGAGCTTAGCCGGGGAATGACAGTCACCACCTCTCTTTCCCCCAAGAGCTGTCTTGTCTGACCTTCCCCAAAGTGTTTTCTCAAGACCTCTGCAAAACCTCTTCAGAAAGCAGCCCTGAGAGCCATTCACAGTGGGACCAAACTGTGCTTCTGGAGCGTGACTGGATGGAGAAGGCCAGTCTGAAAGTGCTGTCTTCTGTTAGTTATAGCCTGCTTAACCTTCTAGGCGGTCATGGTAACTTCATCGCCCTTCCAATTCCCCAGTTCCCCAGATTTACTCCCTAGCTGTAATTAACAGCCAGCATCGAAGCCCAGTCAATGCATAGATCCCTGGCACTGGGGTGAACCCATTCACCTGGCAAGTGTCTGCCATTCATTCCTGGGCTACTTTTCCAGTCTGGTTTATTTATTCCCTCCCTCCACCAACATCTATAACTCAGAGGTTGATTTAGAGGCACAAAGTACCAGGAGAAAATGCTATGTGGGAGGATAAAATTCCATTTTCTTTACCTTTCCACCCTTTTCCTGCCTTTAACTTCATCCTGCAGTACTCTTGAGTACCTGCGAGTCATTAACAGCTACAGTCTAGGCATGTCTACTCAGAAGTAAGCCCTATTGAGTTCAACGGGACTGTCTCCTCCTGGGTAAGTGGGTACAGGATTGCAACCCTGCAGTTTTTCCCTGCTCTTCAAGGAGTTTCCCCCTCCCCTTTCCCCTCTACTTCCATACATCCTAACGCCCCTTTAACAAACTGCAACCACCACCACCGTCTTCCCGGTGATGTTTTTCCCCCCTCGGCCTTCACCGCAGCCCGCAATCTGCCGTTCTGTCACTGCATTCCCCTTTTCCAGCCTAGCCTTGGGTGAGAAAGGAAGAAACGATGCCCTGCCGGTGGCCTCGTTCACACATGCAGGTTGGTCACCCCGTGGTTGGCTGCTACGTGGACGCGCATGTGTGAAGGGGCCTCCGATCACGGAAGAACTTTCTTACTCCCCCAGTGCTTGCTGTGCCGGTCTTCTCCTTCATCAGAGAGGACTCGCGCACTCCCCTGCTCCTGTCCGGAGTAACCAAGTGCTGGGAAATGTCTGCGACCTCCTCCAGCCTCCGACGAAGGTGGGAACGAAGGGTCGAAGCGAGAGGCGTCAAGTGAGTCATGCAAACGACGAAGTGACACGATCGAGGCAGCCACAGAGTGGGTGGGTGGGGGAATTGCGATCTGCGGCCGATCCGCTTGCTCTGAAAAGTCCGCGATGAATCCGTACCTTGCCAAGAGAAGGACGTGCAGTCAGCGAGGAGGACGGGGCCACGGCGGAAGGCAGCTCAGCCAGGCGCCGCGGTGAACTAACGCGCAGCAGCGTCGCTGCCACTGCCCCGCCGACAGCGTCCGGCGGCCCGACCTCGCCGGAGCCCGAGCCGCGCCGTTCGCTTCCCCATCATCGAGCTCAAGGCGTTAGCCCTGGAGCCGTGGGCTGTCCTCCCAACGCCCCCACCATCCCGATGGCTGCCTCCTCCTCGAGTCTTCCAGTCCGACGTCCCGGGAGGGAGTCAACCCGGATTGTGGAGGATGCTCTTGACGAGTCGGTCGCAGCCTCAGTGGAAGATGCACTCTGTGCGTGTCCTGGGGGGGGGGGGCGTCTATCCATTCATCAGTAACCTCTTTGCTCCCCGGCCCGTCTAAAGTGGCAAAGGCACCGACCGAACATTAAATCGCCCCACCTACAGCTCTGTTAATAATCAGGCATTGTTGCGTGTCATACGATTTGGCTGCACAGGGCGTAATAAGGCTGCAGGCCTGTGCGCACACTTGTGCGGGAGCAAGGTCCGTGGGATTCGCTTTCGAGTGAACGTGGGTAGGACGGGACGGGACGGGACGGCACAGCACGGCTGCCCTCCTGTACGCGTTCGCTTGAGAGCAAGACCGATTCAACCCAAAGGGTTCGATTCAACCCAACGGGTTGAATTCAGCCCAACCCAATGGGGTTGAATTTGAAGTAAGCAGCATCACCACGCATAGCTCAGTCGTCTTCTGTTCCATTGGCTTTGTGGACCGGGCTTATACTGGAAACGTGTCGCAAAGGAGGTGGGGTGGGGTGGCGAGTAAAGGCAGAGAGAAAGAAGGTGCCCCCGTAGCAGACGGAACACGAGTGAAGAGCTATTTCTCTGAGAGCCGGCAACGTGTCTGTGCAGCCGGTTGAGCAGACCTTGGCCGTCTGTCTGGGCACAGCTGGTATGTCGTGACTTACGCAAACAGCGCGGGAACGTCAGGAGCGGCCAGGGTCGGCTACAAGGAAATTGACATCGGCTTTTAGGGCACACAAAACTGTTCCTGCACTTGTTCTGGCAAACCGACTGAACCGGCTTCACCCAAGAAGCTCTGGCCTTGCAGAGCACATGCGCATGAATAGCTGGAGGCAAGGGGTGTGCGTGAGCGCCAAGGGACTCGCTTAAGAGGGGAATTAGCCGCAGCTGAACACACAGTCAATTCCCCTTGATCGTTGCGATTCCGGTGACACCTAAACAGGACCGTTCCGAGGGGGGATTTGCCGATTTGGCCCGATGAATCGGGCCAGCATCGCCCCCCTTAGCCCCAGTCCAAACCTCTTTGGCGAGGTACTGCCCTCTAAATTCCTCCCCCATTGGCATGCAATGTACTGCCCCCTTGTCTTCACTTCACTTTATGCCGCAGCCTTGGCGGCAGGGATCCCTCCCTCCGTGGCTTCAGCCGCGGCAAGCAGTCCGCCTCCCCTCCCCCTTATTTTTAGCTTTCTGCTGCTTTAGGGTGGAAGCGGCGAGTGGGCTCTGTCCTCTACCCCTCCCCAATGGGGTTCGGATTCACTTCACTCAAGGATCAGCTCTGCGCCCAAATCCAGTGGCATTACAACCGGGGACAAAAACAGTGGTGAAATTCAGCCAGTTCTCACCAGTTCTGCAGAACCGGTTGTTAATTTTAGGTTGGGAGCGGCTGCCCTGAAGGACATAGAACCAGTTGTTAATTTATTTGAATCCCACCACTGGACAAAATGCTAAGAGTTGCAGGAGCCTGAGCTCCTGTGTAATGTGGTCTCTCCCCCCCCCCTTTTCCTCCAGAGCCATACCCGGCTTGGAGAGCTGAGTAGGAGGCTTTACTCTCCCTGGAAGGCGTTTTGCTCTCCCCTTCCATAGGGACGCCACTGCCCAAATCACCTCCTTTGAGAAAAGGCCAACAGCGTGAAACTGCACGCAGAAGCACGGATCCGCATGACCTGCCCAGGTTCAATTCGAACCAAACAAGATCAGGGGGAAGCACTGGAGATAAGAGCGTCTCCTTTTGCTTCAAAAGCAAAAACACGAAGCGACTTCAGCACCTGGACAGTTCCAGCCTCCTTTCCTTCCTATTAACTCCTCGCTTGGAGAGCTTCTAAGAGGGGATGTTATGCGAGATACTATATTCCGGAATAAGCAATATGGTTTCCAATATTATGATATAATAATGTTAGAATTATGGTTATCAATATTAGTCCAATCGATTTATGAAATGCAGAATACGGGCACTCTAAGAAGGTTGGCTAAGTAGCAAAAATGGCATTCAGAGTTTGCCTCTATGTGACGCTTGACCTGGGATTGAGCAACAAGGGGATTAAGAAGCATGAATGGCCTATGAAAGTCGTTGAATGGGATGCCTAGAAAATCACAGGGGCACCTGAGTGGGTGAGGTTAATCACCCCCCTCCCCCCCGTTTGGGGCAGAGACAAAGACCTTGTGAACTTGCACACTCTGGAATGGGCAGAGAGGTTTAGGATTTTATCAGGAAGAGATTGCAATGGACACCCTGAGAACCAGTTGGCAGCGAGTAGCAGACACCCTTTTGAGATGCAGGTGGTTGATACTTTCAGCTACTTAGCTCTCTCCAACTTTTATTTCCTTCAGTGATCTCTCCTCAGAAGGAAGCCCAAGCCTGGCTTTTGCTGCAGCTCTTAGGACTTCTGGTCACTCTGAAAAGTGGGGGAATGAACATTTAACCATATCTGAAACCTTTAGTTTCTCATTGTCACTGCTTCCTGGAAGGCTGGAGCCAAGTGCCCTCATTCCTATGTAACTCACTTGCAGGCAAGCATGCGTAGGAGGACACGACCACCATCCTATAGATGTATACTCAGATGTCCCATTGCGTTCAATGGAGTATACTCCCAGGAAACTGTGTATAGGAGCTTGAGGAGTTTGTACCCTTTCTTTCTAGTGCTAGTTTTGGACAGCATATTAATTTGTAAATTTTCTGAAAGCTTCAGAGGCTCAATCTTGCCATTATCTTTGCTGACGGGAAAATAATGATTTGGTTAGATATTTTGTATTAAAATGAACAGGCAGTAGTTGCCCATTTATCCACATAAAACAGCATGTTTAACAGAACCGAGAGGCACAGCTAAAATAGAGAAACATTTTCCAAACAATTGAAGTGCATGCTGGAAATCAGTTCTCACAATACCATCAAACACACTTTAGCCATCCTGTCTAATCCAAATTGACATTTCCTGCCCTATCAATCCATTATCAAATGAGGATTCTAGTCTGAATTGGTGATGAGTAGGGAAGAGGAACTCTAGTTAATCTAGATTACTTTGTGTTGCTGTGCTTTTGTGAGGCACTGGATCAAATAGGGAACATTGGGATGGCCACATGTATGATACAGGGATATAGGACTACATGAAAGACAAAGAGTATTTGGATAACTAGGGTTTGCAGACATTGTGATTTAAATAATGGGGACTCTTCATTCTTCTTTCCCTCACTTGTTCTTTCTCTGTACATTTGTATCTAATGTAGCATATAAAAATAATTATCACTGGGAAATCACACCACTTCCCCCTGCATTTTACTGGTGAGAAGTCCCGCAGTGTCCAATGGGACTTACTACACAATCCAATATATGTCTATCCAGAAAGGCTGGAATCCTAGACACATTTTCTTGGGAGTAAGTCCCATTGAACTCAATGGTGCTGACTTCTGAGTAGACATACATAAGATTGCACTGTTACACTTTAGCAAGTGCATATAGGAGTTACACTGAAGCCTTCATGTTGTTCTTATAGATGTTGTAAGTGGTAACCACTGTTAACCAATGGTTGTGTTTTCTTGTGGCTTTAAACAAAAAGTACTCCAAAACACTTTTTCTTCCCTTGACTTTTTCTAATATTGCTCTCCACATCTGTCATTGTACAAATGTTTCCCTTTTTGTACCAAGAAGAACAGTCAGATGAGAAGTAATTATGGTGATTATTAAATCACTTTTAGTGGAAATCTGCTCTCCAGCTGACAGTGAGGGAAGCCTTCTAGACCCTAGACCCTGCAGGTGGGGGAAAAAGTTATGAATCAAAGAGAAAATGTCAGGGCAATTCCATTTGTGAAAGTTGCACCTCTTGACCCAACCAGGATAGGCTCAGTTATATCTGTAGTAATTTCAAATTACGCAGTAGAACTTCCCTTCTAAGTCATGTCTATGAATATACATTTACCTTGATTAACTGATGTCTTTAGCCCTTTTATTTTGGGACATTGCATATAGTAGATGTAAGTTGGATGTTTCAGAAAATCAATAGTGTGTGTAGTTTTGGGGGGACCAATTCAAATAAAGGTCAAGTTCAAAGAAGCTATCAGTTCAAAGACCAGTGCGAAAGGTTGGAACAAACCCCTTGTCATCTCCCTCCAATGCAGGGGCATATTTCAGAAGTACAGTGTATGTTTCATGAGTGTCAGAACCCAGTTACCCAGAAGACCTCCTCCCCCATTTCTTTTCAACAGCCCATTTTTTCTCTATGTTGTTATTTTCACATCACTTTTGCGCCGAAGCATTCATAAAGAATGAGAAAACCTCATTTCCTTGGGATCGCAATGCATTCTAAAACAGGTCATGACTCATTGTTACTCTTGCTGTGGAACCTGGCAGGAAGGGATTGTAATGGAGTATGCAGCACTACATTGTGAGGTGTCATGTAAGACTAGGGATCAACCTGCAACTGGAAGGCACAGCCCGAGTTTGAACTGGTGAAGCCTTCCAGTGCAATTTAGGATTGCACTCAAAATTTTGTTCTGCTTTATATTTAGAAGGAAAGGGAGATGGGCAGGCTTAGTCTAACCTCTGCTGATGCAGAAGAACCAACCTGGCCATGCTGCAACCTAAGCATGAATTGAGCAGGCTGGAGGTCTCCTCCAGGTAAAGGAGGCTTCAACCTGGCTAAACCCTACTCAGTGGGGCTACTCAGATCTGCGCCTGATAAAAGGCCAGCACAGGTCCGAGCGCCTTGAGTTTTTAGCCTGGGACGAGGGATAGGATTCAGTGTGCAGCAGTGCAGCAGATCCCTGTCCCTCCTGGGACCCACCCCACCCCTCCCTGCCCTTCCACTGCACCTGCACTGCTAGAGCATCTTTTACCTGCTCCAGCATGCATTCCTTTTTTCTCTGGCACCAGCAGGACAGCATAGGCCTTCCTGCTGGTGCGCCTAACAGCTTGTTGTTGTTGTTGTTCAGTCGCTAAGTCGTGTCCGACTCTTCGCGACCCCATGGACCACAGCACGCCAGGCCTCCCTGTCCTCCACTAGCTTCCGGAGTTCACCCAATTTCATGTTCATCGCTTCGGTGACACTATCTAACCATCTCATCCTCTGCCGCCCCCTTCTCCTAACAGCTAGGCTGTCAAAAATGTGCTTTATGGCTTATTTGCTACAGCCTAGGCTAGCACAGTGGTTGCTACACAAGTGCTATAGCTCATTTGGATTGTGCTGCAGAAAGCCCAAGCTGGGGAAGGCATGTTTTTTGCCCTATCTGTACAATGGGGATAATTACACTTGCCCAGCTTATAGAGTTGTTGCAAGGACTAATAACATAATGTATGTGAAATGCTTGAGGAAATACCTAGATGAGTATTATAGTATCTTCTGCAATTTTATAGATCTATTAGTCCAAAGCTTTCCTTTCCGGAGTGCAAAATAGCATTTCATTTATATTTATCCTAAAAGCTCATAATCCCCTCTTTTGTTAGTGCAATTATGATAGAAATGATTTTAAAGTACCCTGAAGAGATCCGATAGCCTCGCTCATTTGCCATCATTAGTGAAATCTTTTTTTTTTTCCTGGAGGAGCTGAAACTTGTCCACAAACAGGAGTTTCACAATTCATTTCCTCCTCCCTCCTGCTCGCTACCCACAATTTTGTGTAATTAGGTTGCATTAAAAGTACATTGCTGATGCATGTAACCCTTCAGGCATAAGTTATATGCAGCCTTTCCAGTAGAAGTCAACGAAACTGTCTCCAAATGCTCCCTGAATTCAGAACACCCCTCCAGCAATACATCCACTGAATTGCTTTACAAAAGAGGAAAGGGACTTTCTTGAAGAGGCTGACAATAGCTTAGTGCCTCCAAATTGCATGAACAGGCTCAGAAACAAATTGGCAAAAAGAAGGAAGTTATGAAATACTTGAGCACCAATTGATTGGCATGCTTCAGCATAGCAGGACATAATCAGCCGTGTTGGTTCATTGTGAATCCAGTACTGAATCTGGTCATCCGATTTCTTCAGCAGGCCTAGCTAGATTTTTTAAAGGTCTCCAAATCCTTACCTGCTGTTACAAATCCTTATACAAGTCTCTTGCACCAGCCCAAGAATGCTGCAAATGCGCCATAAAACATGCTCATGCATCCTTGTGAGCAGGCTAGGTCAGTGAGGGGGGTTGGAGAGGTGGCGGAAGGGCAGATCGGAGGTAGGAATGGGGCATTTTGGGGCAGAGGGAGGGTAGTCCAGGAGGCAGATCAAGCCCAGGAAGGGGGGGACTGGCCACTGCACCTTGGACTGGATCTGGACCCCCATCCCTGACCCATATAGCCCTATGTGGACTGCCCAAAATTGCACTAGCGGAATCTCTGGCAAAGAACAAAGTAGCCTCATGGACTGGTGCACAACACAGGGTAAAGGGTAAAAATCCCCTTACCTCCTCAAATTGTACTCCAGCCTACACCTAACATGCACTGGATGCAGCACAGGCCAGTCAGCCTGCCTGTCCCAGCACAAGTTAGGCCTGGGCTGCCAAAAGCTGAGCATCAGGATTAGAGCCAGGAATCTACAGCTCTGTGTCCCACAGGTCTGTGTGGTGAAACACAACTTGGGCAGCTACTGTACCTGGGCACAGAAGAGACCTGAGTACTGGATTGTCTTTGCTCAGCCATGTTGGCCATTGGCTCTCCCCAACAGGTGTTCTGCCAAATTCCCTCCTCAAGGGCCCTGATGCCCACACTAGGCTAACTAGTTTCCCCTTCAGAGCATCCTCAGAGACAGGCAAGAGGGAGGAGATTCATTCACCCACTGGGCCTCCTCTCTTCCAGCAGCTTCGCTTGGGATCACCGGCTGGCCAGCCTCCTCCAGACTTCCCTCATCACTGGCTTAGCTCAAGATACCCTAATTTAGCCCCAACAAACCCCAACACCAAACAATAGGCAGTCAGCTTGCCTAACCCACAACTGCCTCCTCCACTTGGTGGCTCCAGGGGTGTGGCAGCCATACAACTCTTCCCTACAGTTATTCCCCACAACAATCTTACCTTCCTTTAGCCAGTCCTTCTTTTATCCAGTCCAGCAATCCATCAGTCCATCCAACAGTCCTTCAGGCAGGCAGTCCAGCCAGCATTCCATCAGTCAGTCCACTCAGCCACCTTCCTTCCTTCCTTCCTTCCTTCCAACCTACCTACACCTGCCCGGTGCTAATCACCCTTCAATGATCCATCCATCCAGCACCTACCCAGTGCTGCACCTACCGGGTACTACCACTTGCCTTCCTGCACCTATCTGGTGCTCATCACCCTTCCTTTAGCAATCCATCCAGCACCTACCTGGTGCCCTCCTCCAATACCTACCTAGGTACCTTACTGCATCTCCTGCCTTCATCTTTATATGGAGGCCAGCCAATCAGTGTCTGTTGTTGGGCAGGCTTTACCATCAGCCACACCCATCTGCATCTGTGCTAACCTCATCAGCCTGCAGCTATGCTCCTGCTGTAGGCAAAGGGGGGGTTAACCCTGTAATCCCTGGTTTATTTGGACAAGGGGCCACTGCTGATATCATTCCCTATTGGAGTATCTCCTGCCTTTTCCAATACAACAGGAAGGGCTTTAAAAAGCTTTCTGTCTAGACTGGGACTATGCTCAAGCAATAATTGTGTTCCTGGTTCTGGTGGCTTCCAGTGCCAACTCAATAGCTTTGACAACTTCTGTAAGGCTGTACCCCACAACGTGCCCTATTGTAGTTATTTAGCATTTATACACAGTACCAACTGCAGAAAATGGCAAGATCAAGGAATGATAACACCATAGTTTATGGTGGGTTCCTAGTCTACATATTTATTTATATATTCAGGTCATGGCACGAAAAAGACCACTGCTGAAGACCACAGCTTTACTGAAAACTCCTGCTTTACTGTATTTGCATCTCTTTCCTCTTAGCAGTTCTGGGCACTGTGCTTACAGGGAAACTTCCGGAAGCAATAACTGCGAACATGGATAATTCAGGAAAAAGGGCCAGCCTGTGTCTGTGTTCAACTCTTGTCAGCGGGTATTTTTTTCTTCAGAAATTTCTCTTTGTACATACTTTATACGCACATCCTTCACTCCAATTAATCTGTTCCTGAGCTTGGGCCTATTCCCAAACTTTACATATTATAGTCAAGTCTTCCATGATGACAGGCCCTTCAGCGCCTTATTGACATTAAAGGGAGATATTTGAAACCATTCTGACAAGCCCCCAAGCAAGAAAAAATACCCCCAGGAGCCAGGAGAAGAAGCCAATTACCAGTTCCAGGTAATTTTTTCAAGCTATTTTCATACCCAAGCCAGAAAAAGAAAATCCACTGTAACAGACCAAAGGCTACAGCAGTTGGTATCTTGCCAGTTGTTTCCAATCAAGCAGCTCCTCGGCAGATACATGGAGCTCCAACCTGCGCAGGGAGCTCCACGCAAACAGAGGCTTTTCCCCTGTTCAATTGCACACCTGCATGCATACAAAAGATGTGTTAGATGGCAAATATGAAAGCCAAAGGTGCCTCAGGTTTTCCTTACTCAGGAGAAAACCATTTTAGTCCATTAGCAGAATTTGGTTCTTGAACTTTCTCTCTAGTTATGGCTACTCTTCTTTATGTAAGTGAACATTTGTTCCCTTGTTTGGAGGTAAGCTCTTGTTACCTGAACAAGTCTACTTGGTTCTGCACCAAGGACAGAGCTAGTGCAAGTTGGAGTGGAATGGGGGAGGCAGATTAAGGCCTTGAAGGTGGGTCAGTTAGCAGCAGCAGTACTGCCACTAATACCACCCCTTTTCAGGCCTTGTTCTATTCCCCCATTTCACCCATGAACATGAAAAGGACGGCAGGTGGTGTTGACTGTTGGTTGAGCTGCTGGTAGTGCCTGAAGCTAAGCAGGAGAATCTGTGGTCTATTTTTGGATGGGAGACAGAATGCCAGGCTGGGACAAGCTCCAGTACCTGTCGTGGCAGAACGGAGTCACCATGGAGCTAATTAGCCAGTGCGGGAATGTTGTGAGAAGGCCAGCTGGCAAAAGCACCAAATCCAACCTTGAGAACCTGTCCAGGCTGGACTTACGATCACCTGCTGAAGCTCAATGTCACACGGCCAGAGGAGAGAACCACACTGTGAAGGCTACATCTGGGACTGAGGATTTGGCGTATCACAAGAATACTGTAATTTGTAAAAAAAAAAAAAAAAACCCCTTTGAAAAAATGGTGGTTTAGACTAGCCTGCCCATGTAAACCACTTTGGGCATTTGCTCCAGCGTGGGAAAGGCGGGGTATAAATCCTTCAAAATAAAAATAAAAAATAAATAAAAAAGGAGCATGTGAAGTGGCCCACAATGGAAGAACACACTGAGTTTCCAAATTGAAACTATATTCTGACTATATTCATAGTAAGGTTTGCCCAGTTTAGTTTGAAAGCTAATGAAGTTCTCTTGCTCATTAGTCCTGTGAATGCCTCGGGTAGCAATCAGCTCTTCCATCACTCGACTTGATCACCCTGAGAGTCATCCCACCAGTTCACATGCCACGGCTAGGCTGCTACTGAGGATAATGATAGAAAAATGCCAGGATATTGTGCCTTTAACATAAGTATGTTGATGAGAAAAGGGGAAATCAAAGCATATAAGACCTCCTTCCCCACCTGGCTGCTATTCACCTGCAACCCCCCCCCCCAACCCACTGAACCGCAATGCTCTGAGGCATTGGCTATCAGACAGCCCTCCCTTGCTACTGGAAACCATTCCAATATCATCAGCCATGTGCCTGCTTTATTGGCCACACTGAGATTTCAGAACCATTAACAGAGAATAAGACCTCACTAGCTTAGCTTAATTGCTCCCAGGATTCTCTCAATGCATGCCAGGATATTTTTTTTATATAAAAAGAAGAATGAATCATTGCTATTTATGGAGCATTTCTTCCGAAAAGAAAGACAAGAGATAAAAATGGGTCTGTTTGGGGTGGTGGGATGGCCTCGGAACAGGGATCTAAAGAGCCAAATCAGCCTCCCAAGCCATTTCAGAACTGATGCAAACTCAACTCCTCCAGGCCAAATCTGAAAGAAAGGGATTTTTTTTTCTCCTAAAACCTTCCTTACTGCACCATCCCTTTCCTAAACCGACAGAGCAGAGGAGGCCCAGGGAAGACTTCCAGAAATCCCCACAATGGTTACATTTTAGGCTGTGGACAGAGGTTACCCCTGCTAAGTGGCACTTTTTTCAAATCATGTTCCTCTTCTATCTAGCAGAGTAATTGTATTGTCCCTCTTCACCCCTGCGCAGTGTCTTTTCTAGTGGCTGTTGCTGGTGGTATTCTGCATTTTTTAGATTGTGAGCCCTTTTGGGACAGGGAGCCGTTTAACTTTATTTATTTATTTATTTATTTATTTATTTATTTATTATTAGTTGCCTGTAAACTGCTTTGTGATCTTTGTGTCGAAAAGCTGTATATAAATACTGTTTATTGATTGACTGATTGATTGAACATCAGCATGGTCAGTGGTGATAAAGGATACTCGGAAGAAGCTTGCAGACAGTTGTGTCCCTACAGGAGGGGCGGAGCTCTAAGTTTTGCAAGGAGACTTACCCTCCCGTGTAAATTGCTCCTCTCCCTTGCCCCTGTAGCCAGTAAGCAACGCCAAGACGTTGCTTCTCCCCCTGAGGATTGGTTAAAATGGCACAGGAAAGGAGCGATTTCCACGGCAAGGTAAGTCTCCTTGCAAAACTTAGAGCTCGCCCCTCCCCAGGGACGCCACTGCTCACAGGGATTCCCAATCTGACTTGATGCTAGTACACATGACTGGAGCATCAACCAGAGTTTGGCTGCCACACAGCAGTGGTTCTCTGGAAGCATCCCTGTGACTCTTTCACAGACTTGCTTATTTATTACATTTTCACCCATTTTTTTTTCTCCATCATGGCAATCAAATCAGCATCCATGGAGCTCCCACATCATCATCACCCATTCAGGCACTGAATGCCTTGTTCTCAGCAGAGTGCCATGTGCCCTCAGGCTACTCCCTGGGACCATTCGAGGCATGAGCAAAGAAAGGTCTCCACCACAGGTAGTAATTGCAGAGACTGGGGTGTTTCTACCCCCTACAGCTGGTGTGCCTGCTGACTACATTGTGAGCTTAATTGTCAAATCAGAATGTGTTTGATTTAAAATTAGGCTAATGCTGAGTGACCATCAGGCATCCTCCAGATTAATCCTGCGGTTAATTGGATCTCTTCCAGATTGCACTGGCAAGAGAGAAACCCAGCTCTATTCTGTTTGGTTGCTCCAGTCAAATTCATTTGAAATGTTGCTGGTTCTATTCTCAGGTAGTTAAGGACCAAATATATACACAAATATTATGTGGTTCTAGCAGTGACAGAGCCTTACCTTCCTGGGGAAATGGCTCCTTTCCTGCACCACTTTAGCCAGTCCTCAGGGGGAAATTGCTTACTGGCTACAGCAGCAAAGGAGAGGAGCGATTTACACGGGAGGGTAAGTTTCCTTGCAAAACTTAGAGCTCCCCCCTGTAGGTATGCTACTGCATTCTAGAACCCACAGTTCTGTGCTTCAGCTAGAGAGAAGAGAGAGGGTGACTATTATCTACAAATGGTAATAGCCTTTACAAAAAAAAGTCTATTCAGTAGTTTGTAGTGGTAATTATTATTCAGCAGTGATAGTTATTATCCAGCCTTAGAACCTCATGCACTCTTGGAAATGTGAAATATTCTTCATTGTTCCAAAATGCATGAAACTTTTCCTCTTCCAGAAGTCATCTTGCTGAATACACCCAACTCCCCGTTACTATTCATTGCATCCCGCACATCAATCAATATCTTGCTAACTGCTTTCCACCTTTCCCTCTTTCCACCTTCCCCATGGAGCCAGACAGTGATAGTAGTCTCAATACACAAACCTGGAGACTCACTGCATGTATTATTGGAGTTCTACCAGAGGGTCAGGCTGAAACTAAATTTTGCAGAAGCTTCCTAATTTTGCCAAATTTTAAATGCAGTTTTTCAAGTTTGACGTTCAACCTTAACTTTCTTCCAACATGAACTTTTATGGCAAAATTGAAGGGTTTAGAAGTATGGACATTTTGTTGCTTCAGTGGTAACTTCCACCAGTGAAGTTGTCAGTACTCAATACCACCAAATATTCATTAGCAGTGGCATTCCTACAAGGGGGGGATGCTAAGAACCTGAGCTCCTGTGCAAAGCAGCCCCTCCCCCTAGCTTCCGGAGCCATTCATGGTGTGGAGAGCTCTCCCAGCTGCAAATAGCTTTAGAGGTGTGGGGGAGGGGACATGCTACACAAGAGTTTAAAAAAGGTAAAGTTTTCCCCACAACCAAATGGTCTAGTCGTGACAGACTGTAGGGGACAGTGCTCATCTCCGTTTCTAAGCTGAAGAGCCGGCGTTTGTCCAAAGACAAGCTTCTGTGGTCATGTGGCCAGCATGACTATACACCGAGGCGCACGGAACACCGTTACCTTCCCACCGAAGTGATTGCTATTTATCTACTCGCATTTTTTGCATGCTTTTGAACTGCTAGGTTGGCAGGAGCTGGGACAAGTGACAGGAGCTCACTCCGTCGCGTGGTCTCGAACTGCCAACCTTCTGGTCAGCAAGCTCAGCGGCAGCGGTTTAACC
>JAJKFI010000051.1:6306312-6333231 GCA_029204185.1 Lerista edwardsae | reverse complement strand
ATTGTGTTCAATGAAGCTTACTCCCAGGAAAGTGTGTACAGGATTGCAACCTAAAAGTGTACTAGGTGGGTGATATAGGTGATATAGTGTTAGCAAATGCATCCACAGTCATTACCCATGATTTTTTTTTTTGAACATTTCAAGGTTTTTGGGTGTGTGTGTTGTTTTGAGAAAAATGAGAAGTACAGAAAGTGGTGTTATGTGTTTCTGTTTTATGATCACTGTTTCCTCCCACCTCTAAGGCCCTGAAGGAAAGCACCACAAAAGGATATACTGCATCTGCATGAAAGCTGTCCTTAGCTGCTGGGGGGGGGAGTGTATACTGAAATTCTACAAATCAAGAATAAGTTCCAGCTGTAGCCATTGATCATGAACTGAGAGTGCATGAAATCCACTAGTTTCCCCATAAACAACAAAGAGTCCGATTGCACCTTAAGCACTTAAAACATTTGTTGTGGCACAAATTTCCAATGGCAACAGCCTATGTTATGGAATGTCTTTTGACTACAAAAAGGTCACACTGCAATACATGTGTTAGGTTGCCAATGAACTTGGACAGCCCAGTCCTATCGAAACACCCCACCCACTGGGCGATGCAGCCATGCAACCAGAAAGCATCCTGCATCCTGCCAGGAGTCCCAGAGGTGTCCTCTGGGTAAGGGAACATTTGTCCTCTTGCCCAAGGATAAGCCTCTGCTGCCCAACTGTGTCTACTCAGACCTGTGCCAATGAGGTTCCTGGTGCAAGTCTAAGTGGACCTAAGAAGGCAGAAGGAGGCTGCGAAGGAGGACAGAATATTGGTTGCACCAGTGCCCCCGATACCATCCCCTTCCCCATCCTCAACAAGCCCCATTTCTGACCCATTTCTCTCCCTGCCCACCCCAAGTTACCATCCCAAGACACAGAGGTTTGGGTGGCTTCACTACACTGCTAGAGTAGCAGGCTGTCAATCTAGTGAGAACGACATTTGTGACTGATAAAAGACTTTGTGACCATGATTATCACAGATCAAGAGCTGAATTTACTGTTGCCACCTGATGCATCTTCTATTATTCTTTTGTGAATACATGCTTTCAAAGAACTCAACTTTATACTGATGTTTCAACAGAGTTCTTATATTTTAATCAATCAATCAACAGCATTTATAATGCCTATAAATACTTTTAGTATAATGTCTACGTGTTTTTCTTCCTGTCCCTCTTCGCCCTTGCGCAGTCTTTTTAGTGGCTGTTACTGGCGGTCTGCTTTTTTTTAGATTGTGAGCCCTTTTGGGACAGGGAGCCATTTAACTTTATTATTACTATTTGCCTGTAAACCACTTTGTGAACTTTGTGTTGAAAAGCAGTATATAAGTACCGATTGATTGATTGATCACCACATCAAGAACACTCTCTTTTTACTGCTCATCTATTTTTTTTCTAGGGGGCGGCAGAGGATGAGATGGTTAGATAGCGTCACCAAAGCGATGAACATGAAATTGGGTGAACTCTGGAAGCTAGTAGAGGACAGGGAGGCCTGGAGTGCTGTGGTCCATGGGGGTCGCGATTTAGTGGACTGAACAACAATTTTTTTTTCTTCCCATGATAAACAGCATTATCAAACAGACTTACGAGAAATGGGTCTGATCTTTTAATTTATACTCTGCATGTATTTTCATACTTTCCTCTGTACTTATAAAGCAAACAAGATTTTTTTTTTCCAGAGGGTGAACTTAGGTTTTCAGATTTCTTTGGGCAATACCTATTTCAATCATATAGTAACAGCAACATACTGTACGCTGTGGTTCAGTGGCAACCATGAAGAATCTTCTCCTTTGTTTTTCCCACTAGTGAAATCCCCTTGTCTCGATTCAGAACTGACTTGGAATTTAGGGACTGCTCAGTTGAGTGGTTTGATCATGTAGTTCACAGCAATTGATGAGAGTTTCATTGAAAGCAAAGGGCAACATGAAATAACGTTTGCACTTTTGCCTACAAAGCAGATGTAGTTTCATCACAGTTGACAAGAGTTTCATTGACTGTAAGGGGCACTTTAAAAACTTAAGTTTCTACAAAGCAGGCTAATCAATGCCAACGCTGATGGGGATTGTATAGACACGCATTTTACATTCTGAATCCTGAGAAGAATGTCTGGGAAAAATGAGGCTCAATTCATAATACAACTGAACATTATGTGCCCGACAAATTAATATTCCTAAACATGTAGCAAGCACATTGGCAACACCCCAGCATAATGTTTGAGGGCACGTGATGCAGGAGTGCTAGTGCCAGGGTCTGAGGGGTTCTCAAGTCAAGCCTGATTCCCCCCCCCACAGCACCTGCATGCACACATGCATACTCCCACATGCCTGAACACAGCTGATAAAACGCTGCCGACATAGATGAGACTCTCCAGCGGGTGAGAGGAGCAAAGGTGACGACCCTTCAGTGAGAGTGAAGAAGTTTCCCGTCAGACAAGCGGGGGAGGCAAGTGCAGCCAGAGAGATGCCAGACTGTGAAGGAGACCACCTGGAAGATGTTCTATGCCAGATTAGAATTTATGACTGTAACAACCCCTATATGGGGTAGAGAAAGCCTGCCTAAGTAAACCTCCTTGATTAAAGAGGAGAAATCCAATGACAAGAAAGGCGGTATAGAAATAGTGATATTACTCCTACTCCTGTCTTGTTTTCGTGATAGCTCAAGAAGCAGATGGAGGCAAAGAGGAGCCCTGATATTTGGTTCTTGAATATCTTGAAGGGTCCAGAAAAATACAAGGGAGAGTCACTTTGTGTACCCTGGAAAATGATTTTTTTTATTACACTCCAGTGGGGGGCCCTGGAGAATCGAAAGAAGACAGCTATAGAATTGGTCCAGCTTAACACTCTATTAATCGTACAAAGCAGCTTTATTTTCATAACTCCTTTTGTACACCTCTGAGGCCCAAAAATGCTTTCCAAAATTAAACAATACCTGGTGGCACTGCTAGATGGTATCAATTACAGAAAGATGAAAAGAGGAGAGGAGAACAGCACAGAGACACAGCGGGTCGAATACATTAAGCCCAAGCAGCCAAGAAAAACCAATAAGAGAGTCAAATGAAGAGGTGAGGGCCGAGGAGCCGGTAAGTGTTTTCTGAGGAGATTTGAAGGAAAATGGAGGGTTGATGAAGCCGAGAGATCCTGGGAGGCGGTTGCAGATGGCAGGAGATAATGCAAAGGGACGGAGGGTGGAAGCTGGTGCTCGGCGAGGGACGTGGTGCGGGAGGCTGGGGAGGAGTGGGCTGCGTCAGGAGTTAAACAAATAAGGAAATTGGGGTCACGTCCTGAATGATGGAGGAGGAGGCAAGAGATTTGCTTGAAGAGTCAGGGTAGCAAGAAGGTTTCTTCCCACTGCGCAAAAATGTTTCAAGTCAAAGTCACTTGGAGGGGGTGTCAAGAAATGAGTATTGTTTTTAACCGGTCTGGAAATTTAAACTGCAGAATTTTTACTGTGATTTGATTTGTATGAGCGTGTAGCAAATGGAGGCACGATTCTCCCTTACACTAAAACCAACCAACCAACCAGCCAGCCAACCAGATCCATGTTGAAGGTCACTTTCCAGAAAATAGCCTGGGTATGGCCCCCTTTTGCCTTCCTGGGTATTGCACACACACACACCCCACTTTGCTCCGTCAGCCAGGGCTGAGGGATAGAGCCACACTTTCTGGCCCATTAGGATGCTTCAGGGATTTCCTTGTCTTTGCCAGCTGATGGGTGAGGTCAGGTTGCATCTGGGAAAGCTTGGCATGCCTTTCTTCTCAACTTCAGCTTGAGATCAGTCCTGGATCCCCTGGTAAAGAAAGAAGACACTCTTCACATGTTCAGAACAGCAGAGAAGTCAGAGGCACCATTTAATAAACTTACAGCCAGAAGGAGAGAAGATCCCTGCCAATGACTAAGATGCAGAGTTAATCATTTCAACATTATTTGACCCATTATCTTATAGGCAGTGGTGTCATCTAAATGATTTAAGAACAGGTACTCACTTTTGATTGGCATGTGTCAGGACCCTTCCACCAGAAGTGATGTCATAAGCCGGAAGTGAGGTCGTGGCAGGAAGTGACATGAAAAATCCCTTTTTGAGGCCTCAGACAATTTTAAACTGACCCAACAGTTGCAACAGTATTCCACAGCACCCCCAGAACATGTTAAGGAGGCCTGGCATCATGTTAAAGTGACCCAACAGTTCCAAAACCCCACAGCAGGTCAATTTTCAGTGACAAGGCAAGGCAAGTCTCCGCTCGCTGCCTGCCTGGCTCTGAGAACGTGCAGGCAACTCAAACATGCAGGAAATTCAAACGTTGCAGGGGGCGGACGAGTGGGCGGGCGAATGGGCGGGGCCAGTCATAATCCTAGAAACCGGTACTCGCGTACCCCCGTGTACCCCCTGCATGACATCACTGCTTATAGGGCAGAACATCCTGCAGTTTGTTTCCCTAAAGGCCAAGGTCAATCAATATCATGGTTATCTAAGAACAGTTTGTATATTAACATGGTTGCCAACACTTTGTTTGATGTGGTCATTCCAATTATTTTCATACAGAAACCAAAGTCTAACGTCTATATCTTTCATATCAACTCCTGCTTGTCTCAAGATGTACACTGCAGATTCCCTATTCCAGTCTTTCCCAAACTAAGGATCGGGTCCCACGTATTGGGTCCTGACGTGACTGTTGGTGGGTTGTGAAGCTGAAATTGACCAGCAGATAGTAGGCAAGGAAAATGCGCTGAGCCCTATGAAAAGTGAAACTGAGCAGCAGGTGTGTATTTATTTATGAGTATCCAAACATGCCTTGGCTCTTATGGAAGACCAGGTGAAGGGAAGCACAAGGCCATGTGATCTGATGTACGTGGAACTCAATAAATTTTCCAGAGGGCAGCCCCCCCTCCACCATAGTAAAATGGATAAAAACAGAGGCTTGAGCCTCTGAGAAATGAAACTTTTTAAAGGGAAAATTTTTTTAAGTCTCATAATGCTAGGTGGGCCCTGATAGAGTGTCAGTTTAAAAAGTGGGTCCCACTGCTAAAAAGTTTGGGAACTGCTTCCATATTCATATTTCCTGTCACACAGTATACCTGGCAGAGGTTAAGGGGAAAAAAAATCTTCCTTACATCAATCTGAAGTACGCAAGCGCAAGCACCACCCCCACCCCCACCCGCTAATCAGGTGCAAAGCAAAACATTCCTACCTGGTCTCTGGAACCAAGTCCTGCATTGCTGCTACTTTAGAGTAAAACTAACCCATAACACGTCACTATTTGTTGGTCCCTCAAGCTTGCTTGGGTGGTCAGTTCAACTATGATCCCAAACCACAAGGAAGCATAGGCTGGACCGAATCACTTGGAAGCAGTGGCATAGCTAAGCCAGTTGCTGCCTGGTGGAAAGAAGATTTTATAGCGCCCCACCCCATGTAGCCCTTTCTGTTTTGAGTCACTGTATTGGAAAAGGCAGAAGATACCCCCAGGAGTTAAATAATAATAATAATACATTTATTTATATACCGCCTTTCTTAAGATCACTAGATTTCTCTAATGATTGAACTCAAGGCGGTTTACATAGGCAGACTTTCTCACAAACCCGAAGGTTTTTACAATTTTACAGAATGTTCTATCTTCCAAGAACAACACTCCTACAGATCTTTCTTTCTGGATTTAACCTTCTTTCTTTAGCCACCCGTCTGTCGTCTGCTGGCTGATGAGGCTTCCCTGCTGCCACCAGAGATGCAGCTGATTTCAGCACACTCCTCCTCCCACGAGGCAGCTGAAACTCAGCTTTTAATCAGCCGCAGTTTCCAAGGTCTGCTGCTCACAGAGACTTCCAGCAGTCCCGAGCTCACGACCTTGAGATTTTCAGGTGTTATCTTCGGGCAAACGGAGGCATTAACCCTCTCGGCTAAATCTTCTGTGAGGTGAGGTTAGGGAATGGTATCAGCCGTGGCCCCTTGTCCATATGAGCCCAGGATTACAGGGTTAACCCAAGGCCTTTGCCTGCAGCAGGAACACAGCTACAGCCTAGGTAGGCTGATGAGGGCCCTGGCTATAAAGGGTGATTAGCACAGATGCAGATGTTTGTGGCTGATGAATTAAAGCCTGCCCAGCAACAGATACCAACTGGCCTGTCTCAGTATAAAGTTGGAGGCAGGAGGTACCGTAAGGAGACAGGTGTTAGAGCCGGCTGGATGGACATGGGTTGTTGGACTGGATAAAGGAAGGTAAGGTTGTTGTGGGAGACTGTGGGGAATTATTGTGTGGCTGCCATGCCCCTGGAGCCACCCAGTGCAGGTGGCTGGTGTGGTTTAGGTAAGCTAACTGCATATTGTTTGGGGTGGGGTTTTGTGGTGCTGAGTTGAACCTAGGATATTTTGAGTTGTTTCCTTAAGGGAAGTTGAGTGGCCTACTGTGGGCATAAGGTTGCAGAAAGGGACTTTGGCACAACACTGCCTGGCTGAAGGAAGAGGTGGACCAAGAGGGTGGGAGGCTCTGTATAACTCCAGGTAAGCCAGTGATGAGGGCAGCCTGGAGGAGGCTGGCCAGCCAGTGAACCCCAGCAAGGCTGCTGGAAGAGAGGAGGCCCAGTGGGTGAAGGAACCCCCTCCCCCTTGCCTACCTCTGAGGCTGCTTAAAGAAAGATTCATCCCTAAAGTAGTCCCAACTTTTGCTCTTTCCCCCACTCCCCCAGAAGCTGGCAGCGTGTAGCCCAGTGTTGCTGCTACCTGCTGCACTTATACAGCAACACCAGTGCTCTGGAGTCAGGAAGGGGTGCAAAAAGGCACCATGAAAACCACCAATGCAACAGCTGCACATCTGTAACACAGATGAGAGCCTTTTGGGAGTGATTCGCCTTTATTTCCCGTTCTTACAACACTGCTTTTCAATTCTGCCACTCAACCACACACACACACCCATATATGTGCCTCTTTAATTATCACTCCAAGCCTTTTGCCAAGCCACTAGAGCCAGGCCCCTGGAATGAAATCAATGTTAATAGCTGGTGAGACACCGGCATGCTATTTTTAATTGATGGGCCCCCTTCCTCCCTCTCCACCCCCACATCCCCACTTTCATTACATTTGGGGGGGGGAATTGATGAGCCAGTCAGGCCCAATCAATTATTTTTCCTTCTTTCTGCAATAACTAAATTTAATAGTGCTTTGCTAGCACAGTCATTCCTGGCGGAAACCCCAAAAATCTGCCAGCAGCATCTTGACTGACAGTGAATGAAGGCAGGTGGCCTGTTGGAGGTTAAGCTTCAAGGCCTAAGGCACTCTAGGCCCACACAAGCTCCTTGGGAGAACCCAGGATTCTTGATACAGTTCTTTCCTTTGACATCATTAGGCCCCTGGATCCAGTGGATTTTCTTCCTTCCCCCCACAAAAAATTGCCTATTTTGAAGCAAAGGTTGAGCCTGTTTTGTCTGTACTAGAAGACCAAATTAGGCAACAGAGTGGCATATGCAAAAGAAACAAAGTTATGTGAACATGTCCACTTTTCATGATATAGGGCACAATCCTGTCTGCAAAGGAGGCTGGTGCATGTCACTTGTGCCAGCCTGGGCGTGTTGCAAATGTGCCATAAGGCTAGGCTTCAGAGCAGGCTAGGCTGGCGCTAGGATGTGTGCTGGCCTGTCTGTGCCAGGAACAGGGAGCAGGTAAGGCTGGCAGAATTGACTGGTGCAGGGGCTTGGGGAGGTTGTGGAGAGGGCCTGGGAGTCGAGAGAGGGCAGGCCTGTGAGCGGTCTGGCCCAGGGAGGGGGGTGGAGACAGATTCTGGTACACAGGCTGGATCCTATCCCCCGGCCCCAGTTAGCTTTTCACAGGCTGCTTGGATTTGAGCCAGCGATTGAACGGCTACAGATCCAAGAAGTCCCAAAGGGGTGGCTGGGGCTTACCCCCAGGTAAGGGGAAAATATCCCTTTTCCTGAGGCAGCCTACAGTTGCTTCCTGTACTGCGCTGGATATATCACAAGCCAGTTCCGGGGCAGTATAGGACGGGGCTGCCCTTCTGATTGCTGCATGATGGGCTTCTACTTACACCACTGTAATTTTGGTGTTTACACCATTACACCTGTTGTAATAATATCAGCTTTGGCAGTCTCATGGTCCCTGTTTGAGTTCTTTTCTGCATTAAGAAGAGGAGACAGATTGCATTGTCATATGTGCCCTTTTCAAAATATCTCAGAGGATCTGTCCTTCTCCTATTTTTGGTATCACTTGCGTAGCGATGTGTTTGATCTGCAACTGAAGGAGAGAGCTGAAGGTGCAAAAGAATCGAGTCTAACAGAGAGGAGCTAACAGCCTGGCTGACCTACGGTAGGGCAACCCAATACCGGAAACTACTTTAAAGGCAAATATCAAACAAAGCATCTGGAAAATGAATTGGGACAGTACACTCTAATGCAGGAGTGTCAAACAAGAGGCCTGCAAGACGGATGTGGCCCTTCAGAAGCTCTTCTTCTGGCCTCTGGGCTTTCCCAGCACCATCATCCGTTGCTCTCAGCCACTGAGCTGCGCTGAGGTGTCTGCTGAAATACAGCCCCCATAATTGGGCTATCCCATATCTTGAAAATATAAAGATTTGCATCTTTTCTCTTCTGTTCCTTCTCCTAAGTGAGGGGGGGGAAAGCTTATTTCTGGTCATGGCCCGCTTAACGACATCACTTCCTGCTTAATGACATCACTTCAGCAGGCATCATGAATGCTATTTGGCTCACTGTAAGAAATGGGTTTGACTCCCCCACTTTAATGGGCAGGTGAATCAGCTGAAGTTTGTGTTGACTGACCAGTGTAGGCTTATTTTTGATTGGGGAAACGGAGGCCTCTTCTTCCAACGAAGAAGAAGTTAGCAAACTGTGCCTTCAACATACATAAAAGAGGCACCCATATTCAAGTTTGGGAAGATGCAATTAGATTCACCTGGGGCTTCTGAGCCCCTGTCAAGGTTGGGGGGATACTCCCTTGTTGTACTCATGGTTGTGTTCCTGATACTTTCTGGGCTTCCAGGTCATCCACCTCCATCCACTTGGGAAGGATCCTCCTGCTGAATGATCCCTTCTTCCCACTTTCATTGCTTCTTATCTCACCTGGCATGAAGGTGGGACTCTGGAGAGGTCATTGTGGCAACAAGGCATCCATGTGTGATGCTCGCACCCTGTTCCTGTGCTTGCAGTGGAACATCTGAAAGGACAACTCATGCATAGTGAACTGTGTCTGCTCAACCCACATCTAGAGCTTGTGCAACTAAGGTCAGATTTGATGCCAGAAGTATGCAAAAAGGGGGGGGGGTCCTATAACTGATTGGGAGGGGGGCATAGCTCAGTGGGACAGCACAATTCCAGATTCAGTTTCTGGCATCTCCAATTCAAAGAGTCTCAGGTAGCAGAACCATGGCTTGACTCAAGTGTAACTATGTAGGATGGAGGAAGATCCATGACTGGATATCACTTTTTCAAGAGGATAAGTGCACTGTGTATATGTGGAGGGGGGGGGTAGGAATTCAGATTAATCCCCTCCCCATTTTCTTGGAGTGGGGGGTGGATACAACTTCTGATACAGTACAGGTGCCTGTAGATTTTGCATCACAAAAAAAACTAGCTCAGATGGAGGAAAAATTGGATCAAGACTATAATGTAGAGGGGGGAAAAGTTCTATCTGCCAGTGAGGAGACATCCACAGCTGCATTTTTAAGTCTTTTAAGAAAATTGTGGGGAATCAAATCATGAATCTCTCACCACTTGATTTTGTTCCGCCCTTAGTCAGCCATTCACCCTCTGCCAGTACATCCTTGTACTTGTGGGATATTTCTTTGTCATCATATTCAATCCCCAGAAAGAAAGCAACAGAGGGGTTGGTGGGATGCTGTCTCTTTCAGGGATGCACTATTTGCTTAACAGTTGGAGCACTTTGGCGCAAATCAGAAAGTGGCCATTTTATATGCTTTTGTGCTTGCTCAGAACCCTCATAAAAGGATCAAAGAGGAGAACATCCAATAAACAGGTTTTATTTTTGCTCTGAATGCCTGAAATGGAAGTTAGGAAGCTCACAACATTGAAACAAGCAGGTGGTGCAATACAAGTTCATCTGCCTGCACCATGTTTCTCAGCAAAAAAACATCAGAGCAGATATTCTTCCGAAAGAGGCCTGCCCAGTGTAGACATTTCATCAGAATTAATCTTCCAGTGCACTGACGAAGCATGAAAGAGGTGCTCAAATTATCCAGATGTCATTCAAACGGTTGGCAATTCTGATCATAGTATTTGAAAAAAAAAAAAATTATAGAGAACGCCGGTACAAATTGACACGTTGTAGTCTTGAGTTCTGTTCGCCTATTGACTGAATAGATGGGATCTCATTATCTTTGGAGGTACTTTTGGATGGGAGGGGTTGCAGGTATTAATTGCCTCCTCACATGACCTGTTTGAGCAAGCACTGAGATCTCTTCTTAAGGATGCTTTTGGGATACCTCCTTTGTCTGAGACACAGTGGGGTACCTCCTTCATTGGGCAGCGCTGCACTGGGAAGCCTGGAGCCTCCCAGTCCTTCTCTAAGGACTCCTCAGATCTGCCCTCCTATGGACTCCTCTGATCCTCTAAACAGCAGGTGCAGATCCGAGGACGCAGTCTCCTCGAATCCGCACCTGCTGTTTAGAGGAAGTTCAGTCCAAATTGGGGCCGTGTGGCCTTGGAATGAAACCTTAGATTCAGCCATGGGTTGCTTAATCACTTGCTTTCTATCGTGGCTCTCTAGATTTTTATTCATTCTCCCTTTCTTTGGTTATTGCCTGTATGGAGTGAAACTAGATCCAAGACCTGAAACCGCATTTAAAAAAAGCAGAAGGTGGCCACAGCCACAGGATCTTTTATGCAGTCCGTCTCTGATCTCATGGAGGTAGCTTGGCTGCACTTCCTCTTTGAGTTCTACTTTGTAGCATCTGAAGAGGGAACCTGTCTTTCCCCTGTGGGGAGGTACTCCATTCTGAAGATCTAGAACTCCGCCAGTGGACGATGTAAGGCAGTTGATTGCTTCCAGTGAGATGGTGGTGGCTTTAGGGTCTTTACAGAAGCGCTGTTCACACATTATGCTGCACAGAATGCCTTTACCCCAGTGGTTCCCAAACTGGGTCATGGGACCTACCAGTGAGTTGCATTCTGATTTTTGGAGAGTCACAGGCACTATATTACTTAATAAAGGTAAAGATTTCCCCACAACTGAACGGTCTAGTCGTGACCAACCATAGGGGGCGGTGCTCATCTCCGTTTCTAAGCCTGTAGATCTGGCATTTGTCCGAGGACAAGCTTCTGTGGTCATGTGGCCAGCATGACTATACATTGTAGCGCATGGAATGCCTTCCCACCGAAGTGGTCCTTATTTATCTACTTGTATTTTTACATGCTTTCAAACTGCTAGGTTGGCAGGAACTCGGACAAGCAACGGGTGCTCACTCTGTCGCGTGGTCTCGAACTCCCAACCTTCCGGTCTGAAAGCCCAGCAGCAGTGGTTTAACCCGCAGCACCACCATGTCCCTTATATCACTAAATTGAGATCAATACAACAAATTACTTGTTTTTACCAGCATTCACTGCAATTTCAGCAAAGTGGGGTGGAGAAAAGGAAATGACACAGACCTGAGACTCTCTGTTATGGGAGGGAAAGGCATGTGACAAAACAGAAACTCATCGAGCTGAAGTCCTCAGTTAGCTTATCATTCAAAGCAAGTTAAAATTCAATGCTAAATTAAGAGCCCACAGAGGAGCATATTAAGTGTTCATTTCATTCCCCCTTCCTCCCCCAATAGAAAAGTGGAACGGAAAAGCTCTGCTGTGGCTTTCCAGGGCTCTAATGAGACACAAGAATAGGCCCAAAGGCTTTACTCCAAACCAATACAAGAAAAAGGAGAAAAAATAGCTTTTGTTTAGCAGCTTGCTGGTGTGCACACAGCACCGAGAAACCTGCTTCTGCTCAATAATCAAAGGCAGGAAAGAGAAAATCAACGTAGGTTGTTGTGCGCCAGATATTGTACATCAGATCTCAGCTTGTTGTCTTGTCAGCATCTTGTCTTCGTTCTTAACAAGAACAATGTCACGTTGATCAGCGTTCTCATTGCCAGCCTGCGTTGCACTATTCAGGGGCTCAAACCCTCTCAAAAGAGTTGCGAGTGCCCACATCACAGAACTCATCCAAAATAAATTCCATCTCCTTGGGTCCAGGGAATGTGGGAGGAAGGGAAGCATCCCAGCTAGACATGCTTTTTTGTTAATGTGCTACTTGGCTATGCCCCTTGGCATTCACATGTTCAGTTCTTGCTGTTTGCTAGGGTTAGGTTCCTGGAAATCCTGGTGGCTAGCGAATTCGCACATAATGACCCAGTGAACCTAATGAACTGTAGAACATAACCACATAATGAAGCTATGGAATCAATGGGGTTAGGTGCAGCTATGGGATCAATGGGGTTCAGGACAGGGATACCTTACCTGTAGGGCTCCTGCTTCTCCTGGTTGCTTCAAAGACTCCAAGCTGGTTGCAGGTGCCATTTCGAAGGTCCTTGTTGCTTCCAAAAAGTCT
Organism: Lerista edwardsae; assembly: GCA_029204185.1. Classification (NCBI taxonomy): domain Eukaryota; kingdom Metazoa; phylum Chordata; class Lepidosauria; order Squamata; family Scincidae; genus Lerista; species Lerista edwardsae. Next base: position 6,320,655 of record JAJKFI010000051.1, on the reverse strand, counting down.
TTACCGCACTAAGGGAGCCAGCAGAGACCTTCTGAAAGTAGCAGAGACCTTCAAAATGGTGCTTGGGACCAGTACGATGCCCTTTGAAATACCTGTGGGAAATTTCCATTTTGCACCATTTTGAACGTTTCTGCAGCCTTCGGGAAGCCAGCAGAGCCTATTGGAAGGCTGTTTGCATTGATTTTTGCAGTGTTTTGTCAGTGCACACAGAGTACAATCAGAACTTTTTTTTAACTCCAGGTTAGGATTGTGCCCTTAAAGGATCTTTAAGAAGATTCCTAATGAATTGCTTCCATTTCAGGAGCAGGAGTAAGCCATTCAGAATGGCAAAATCCATAAAGAAATTTAGCTGATGAGAATTTTGGAGGCATTTGCCATTTCTAACCTGGTGTATACATCTCAAAATTTGGCAGGATGATCCAGAGGACTGGCTTCCCAAGTGGTTACCTACTGTCAGGTTTCAACAGGGGTCTTTTCTTGGTTGGTGGGCATAATCCAACTGGCAGAATGAACAGGATGGAAGGGGATAGCCTCTAGAGCAGCCAATTGCAACCACTGTGCTGGGGCACACTGGTGTGCCATGAATGGTCTGCAGGTGTGCCATGGGAATTTTGGGGAGGGTATCTTATTAATAGGGCCATTGGGGGATGAGAGCTCCCCACCAGCAGAGTGGTGTGCTTTGTCAATTGTCAAAAAGCTGATGACCATTTTGCACCTTATCAGTGTGCCGTGAGATGAAAAGGGTTGAAATTCACTGCTTTAGAGGCTGTAGTGTTGTCAGAGCTGGGCTACGCATCAATTTCCAAAAAAGTGAGGCAGTGGCAAGCAGTATTCCCTTTAAGCTGTGTGGCTCAAAGCCCTGGGAAGCTGAGTTTAGCACAGCTTAAGACTGGCGATGACATATGACATCATCACTGTGTGTCCAAAATTTCCACAAGGCTGTGGTGCATCAGTTGAAGCAGTCCATGCACCAGTGCAGACCCCTTAGACTGGAGGGATTATTTATGATAAGTTTGCTATCTACAAACAAGTTCTCCAGATTGAGAAACTAGTTTGGAGATTAAGGCATTATATGTCCTGATAGATCTGGATTGGCCCATGAGGTCAGCTGAAAGTATTCAGGGGCTAGTCTGAATACAGGATGACCTCGAGGCTGTTTGCTGAAAGCCCCACCCTTAGCACCTAACGTTTTTACACTTTTGGTAAATTACCACTTGGTAAATAATAGTCTGTAGTTACTCTTTGTTAATGGAACATTAATAGTGTAAGGTCCTCAGTGACAACCTGGGGCTCATAGCTGAGTACCATATTATATTGTCAACCAGGGAGGGAACGTTCTGTCTTCTTAGAGAGTGGACAGGTGGCCATAGCCACTGAGCCCATGAAAAGTGGGCTTTGTGTTGTACTTGGTGTACTTTAGTTCCAACATAAGTGACTTGATTGGGGACAATTTCATAGCCGGACAGATGGAAAGTGCTCTCGACTATGGAAAGGGTTCCAGAAAGATGGACAAAAAGCCTGATAACTTCCTGCTAATGAGAAGATGAAGGCAGGAGTCTAGTTTCCTTGAAAACGACGAGTGCATGCCCAAACTAACTTTGTTATTTTTAATGGCCTGGAGCCTGAGCAGACGGCATTAATGGATTGATCCTTTGGCACAACAAGGAAACATTTTTCTATTGCGTTTACTTAATGGCTTACAAATTAATTGAGTTTGAGGCGAACTGGGACATTTTTTCAGGTCATTTGAAATGTATTAACTCCCGCATAGCATTTCTATACAGCCTCTTCAGAAAGAGAAAGGTATTTATTTATTTATTGGGGGGGGGAACGTTTGCCATACAAGGCTCTTGAAAATCAGCCCTCAGTTATCTTTGCAGTCGAGGAAAAAAATGCACATGTATGAGTAACCTACACTTAGGCACACCCACAAAATAAAAAAAAACTGAACAAGAGCAAGAGTTGGCCCTTGACATCCACAGGGGTTCATTCCCAGAATCTCTATGGATGCTGAAACCCATGGATACCCAAACCTGCAGGACTAGGCCCTCGCTTGACTTCTGGATGCAATTGGAAGCACATTATGGTTGTATCCAGAGGTGTTCTGAGGCCTGGAGAGGCCACACTCAGCCTCTTCTGGCCTCAGAATGCCCCCTGAAGGTGTCAGAAAGGCTGGTTTTCAGAAAACCAGAAGGCTCTTTCCAACATCTCCAGGTGGTCTCAGAAAGCCTCCTGGACATAAATGAAAGATGCTTCGAGTTGCATCTGAGAGGTCAGGTGGGCCTCTAACATGAGTTTGTCAATCACAACTCCACCATGAATTAGGATTGGGCTCCCCTGTATAGTCTCACTGACATGAAGGAGGGCCTGCTTTATCCCACCAATGCTACTTTGAGGAGATGGTTTCCTCAGAAGGCTAGAGTCAACTTCATCTGTGAATACCTACTGCCAGATGTGATGTCATTATGCAATGCCTTTATTTCCCCCCCTTTCCATGTTGTGAATTATGAATGAGGAAACTCAGAAGGGGAAGATATCACACCGAGAGAGAGAGATAGAAGCTGCTCACATTTAAGAGGTAGACTCAATAAGTTTTTTTTTTTACTTTTTTCAATATATTTTCAAATATGAAGCCCATCTTGCCACTGATTTAACACATGTTCAAAGTGGAACTCCTGGTCGAACTATCTTCCAATGATTTTCCACAATGCCCTTTGCTGTGATCTAAATACCAATTTGTAGAAATCTGTGGAAAAGGTCGACTGCCGTTGATGTTGATAGACACGAGGGTGCATTAGAGAACAATTTCAATGCTGGACAGATGAAAGGTAGTGTGCTGTGAATTGGATGGATTTCTGGAAGAAAAGTCCATCGTGGGCTGTAGGCAATGATGGGTTGTAACCTCCTTGCATTAGTAGTGGGCTACTTCAGAGTACTGGATGCAGGGGAGTGGCAACAGGATCCGAGCATCTTGTTGTCTCATGCTGCCCTGGGGCACCTGGTGGGGCCACTGTGAGATACAGGAAGCTGGACTAGACGGACCTTGGCCTGATCCAGCAGGGCTCTTCGTATGTTCTTATGAGAGAAAAGATGTATATATTTCAAAATGGGAGACCGGCAATGAAGTGGAAACCAAACCCAAAATGGGAAAGGAGTCTAGATGGTTATTCAGCTTGATTATATTATTTTATTGTCTATCTTGTGCCATTCCATGTACTATAGAGAGAATGAGAGGACAGTGCCTTATCTCAAAGGACTTAAATGTAAAAAAAATAGACACAAGGGGTACAACAGAAGGAGGGAAGAAGAATGCAACCAGGCAGAGGTAAACAATATGCAGGTATGTCAGATACATGTTTACAGTCCCATCCACAGGAACTCACCATGGAGTGATGCAATGGCACCAACATGGTGACTGCTGTATCCTGCAGGAAAGTTTGGGCATGTTGCCAACGTTAGCCTTCATCTTTCCCTGGGGAAGGCCCATGCTGGCCTGGCAGCTCTCCTTGGGCCTGCATCAGCAATGTCATGTTGATCCATGAAGGCAGATCAGGCCTGGGGAAAGGGGAGGGAGAAAGTGGCTATTTGTGGATATTCTCTTATACATCTGAGAATGCAATCCTAACCTGCAGTTAGGCTGGCATAGTTATGCCAGCAAAGTTTGGCCAGCACAAAGGACACCGTAAAATATGTTTGGGCCACTCTCCGAGTCAGAGACCAGCACACAGATGTGTGCCACCACCACCACCCTGACTCCGAGAGTGGTCCAAACGGGCTTTACAGTGGCCCTTGTGCCGATCAAAGTTTGCTGGCCTAACTCCGTCCAGGTGAGGACTGCACTCTGAATGTCCACATCCAATTCCACTTGCTCATGGGAAATGCTCCAAAGACGCACAGTGGATGCAAATGTCTCATCAAATGTGTAGTGTGTCAGGGAAGGAGGGTTCTGATTTTCCACACAAGGTATGCAGTTCTCATATAGCAATTGTATCTTACATTTTAGATGCAATGAAGTCCGTGATTGTATTGTAACAGAACAGTTCTGACACTGCGGAAATGAGCAAGCCCACAAAATCTATTTGGTGTAATATCAACATCTGTTCAATCAATGGCATTTTGTTATTTCATTGAAGACTAGAGAACAGAACAAAAGCCACTTCAGAGGGTAGAGAATTTCCACTCTGATCAAGCAGGGCTATGGAAGGTAGGGTCAAAATGCCCATTTTATTCCCTGTAAAATCTCAGCCTCATTAAGCCAGTGTTTACGAGATTTCCCATTGGTTCTTCTTCAGCTTAGAAAAGCTTCCTCTCCAATAACATGTGCCTCATGCCTGCTCCCCACCTTGCACACAGAAAGGTTAGTCAATGTATTAGCAGGAAGAGTATCATGGCGCATTAATACCAACACTTGTTGTCAGAGTAGGGGTGACATTTGGGTTCAGGTTATGAGCCTTCTATACCATCACTGGTAACTTAGTGCTGAGTCCCATGAGATACTGCCTCTGCAGAGTGGCTCATTATATGAAATAAGTAAAAATAAATTGGAGTGATCCCTGCCTGAAAAGCCACACTGGCACATAGTTGGTTTAGCCTTGTGCCTGAGCATCGAGGAGGACAACTGAGTAAGGGTTTTTTTTTGCGCAGAGCATGTTATATTTTCTGCTGGGTCATTTTCCTTTTGAGCTCAGCAATGGGCGGAATTGTCTATTGATTCGTGAATATTCACAGCCAAGTGTTCAGCAAATTCTCACTTGCTGAGTCTTCACATACCACAAAGACGCTAAAAGGGAGAAAACGAATTGGTACCGACACTGCCGGCGCGTTTCACATTTTCTTTCGGAAAAAAACCCAAGGAGAAGCCTTGAATATCTTCTCAGAAGAATCTTGTCCTGAATGTGGCAAAAACTCTGTAGACGCGGTGGTGGGGTAGAGGACGGAAAGGAGAGAAAAAGGTTGTCCTTTGCCCATCATCTCTCCCCCCCCGCAACGTTCTCCTGTTCTGTCACCTCTTTCTGCTCATCGTCCTCCCTTTACATTTCCACTCACCCTCTTTCTTCCCCACACCCCAGTGATGTCCCTAGAGCAGGGGCAGGGTGCTACGTTTTGCAAGGCACCTTACCTTGCTGTGCAAACCATTTCTCTCCCTGGCCATCATAACCATTCCAGGCTGCGGAAGCAAGGAGAAGGAAATGACTCTGCATTGCTTTTGCCTCCTGGAATGGCTGCCACAGCGAGGGAGAGGAGCAGTTTAGACTGCAAGGTAAGGCGCCTTGCAAAACTTAGCACTCCACCCCTCTGGGGACACGACTGCCACACCCTAAACATACTCTCCTCTCCCTCCCTCTCACCCTCAAGCAAATCAGATTGTAATATCTCTAATCAATCAAAAGTTATGGCCAAAACCCCCAGAGAGAACAAAAATACACCTGACATCACTTCCTGTTGTGATGTCACTTCCAAGGCAACATTTTGCCCTCCGCACTGGGCTACCCCTTCATTAGCTACGCTCCTATATGGCGCTTTTGCAGCAGCTGGTGACAGCAGAATGCAAATTCTGCTGGCAGCGAAGCCCAATAGGATTGGGGCATTAGTCAATTTCTGGAACCTTTATTGGCATATTACAATAACAACAGCGATAAGATAAGTAAAAACACATAATAAATAACTAAGGTATAGGAACAGACATAACATCAGCAAGAAATCTGGCTACAGAATCAGTATACAAAAAACAGTGATCGCTCAGGATTATAGGTAATGGGTTAGGGAAAGACAAAGAAAGAGAAGAAATCCAAGGTTCAAGAAATTTTGATCGGGAGGCACTATGGGCCGGACACTTCAAAATAATATGTTCTAAAGAGTCAGGAGAAAATTGACAAAAATAACAAGCACGTTGAGACGAAGGTATGTGGGAAAAGCGACCAAAATGCATAGAGGAGGGGAAAATGTTGAACCTTGCTAACATAAAGGCTCTTCTATAGCGGGGATTAACTAGGGAAGAAAGATAATTTAAAGGCTGGTTAGGAACGTAAGATAAACCAAAGAATTTTGGAGAGCATGTAGAATTGGCATTACAGGTAAGATAATCAAATTCATTTTGAAATAGTTTGGATTTGATAAATTGAAAGGCACTAGAGAGGTTGAGATCAGATAAGAGATCAACGGAAAGACCAGTAGAAAGAAGTTTTGACTCGATAGCTTTGGACCAGATAGAATAATAAGAATCCTTCAGATGGTCCATAAGAAGGGAATCGGAGGGACAATTAAAATGAATACGCAACCAGAAATTAAAAGTATAGAGCCAGGCAAGAGTAGAAAGTAAATGTAGGCCGAGTTCTAAGGACATAGTGGATAAACTAATAGACTGAGGGAGACCAAGTAGTTTACGGAGAAAAGAAGCAAAAAACAATCCAAATCTTTCTTTATGGCAGTAATCCAGATAGGGGAGCCATAAAGTAATTGAGGCAAAATTTGCCATGGCATTAGTCATGTTGCAGGCGTAGAAGGACAAGGAAGGGAGGGTTTAGGGTTGGCAGGCACACCCTAGATTGCTTGCCGTAGTCGAAACCAGTGCTTCTCAAACAGCAGTACAGCAAAAGCAAAGTACACCCAAGCTATTGAAGAGATTCAATATTGTGCATGAAATAAAAAGACTTGGAAATGGCATGCTGAGATCAAACGCCTTGCTCTGAATCGGCTGCTGTCAAAAGGCGTGTTTGGCCGTGCTATGTCTTTTAACAGACGTGCATCTCTTCCTTCACCACTTTGCTGCCTTCAAGTACAGGGAACTCTGTCCCCTGGAATCCTAATTATTCCCATGCCCTTTCAGAAATGAACTTGGGCTTTGCTGTTCCATGGAAGTCAGTCAGAGTAAACACGGCCACCGATTTGAGGTTCGGCTTGGAGCTAATGAAGTAAAGCTGAGCAAATAATCCACAGCAAATAACATATTGTCTGAGTTTCTCTCTTTTCTGTCCATGCTGCCTCCGCTAGAACCTTATGACTTTCTCTGAGGGCGCAATCCTAACCTGGAGTTAAGCCTGCAAAGTTTGGCCAGCACAAGGGACACCATTGAGTATGTTTGGAGCACTCTCGGAGTCAGAGAGGCCAGCACACAGACGTGAGCTATCCGCCCTGACTCTGAGAGTGGTCCAAACATGCTTTACATTGGCCCTTGTGCTGGACAAACTTTGCTGGCCTAACTGTGCCGGCCTAACTCCAGATTAGGATTGCGCCTGATTGAATGTAATAATAATAATAATAATAATAATACATTTATTTATATACCGCCTTTCTTAAGATCACTAGATTTCTCTAATGACTGTAACTCAAGGCGGTTTACATAGGCAGACTTTTATTCACAAACCCGAAGGTTTTTGCAATTTACAGAAATGTTCTATCTTTCAAGAACAACACTCATACAGATCTTTCTGGATTTAGCCTTCTTTCTTAGCCACCCGTCTGTCTTCTGCTGGCTGATAAGAGGCTTCCCTGCTCCCACCAGAGTCGCAGCTGACTTCAGCACACTCCTCCTCCCACGAGGCAGCTGGAACTCAGCTTTTAATCTGCCGCAGTTTGCAAGGTCTGCTGCTCACAGAGACTTCCGGTAGTCTCGAGCTCACGACCTTCAGATCTTCAGCTGTTATCTTCAGGCAAACAGAGGCATTAACCCTCTCAGCTAAATCTTCTGTCCAGATGTACTCCAGATGGAATGTAGTTCCAGAGGATAAATCCGTATATACTATATATATTGTTTTTCTTATACCACTCCCTGTCAGGGCGATCCTGCAGGGGTCAGTGCCCGGGGCACACCTCCAGAGGTGCACACGCCCCAGCAGGTGCTGCCCCCTCCCCACACAGCCTTGTGTGGCTTTGAAAGCCTACCTGCTCCTCCAAGAAGGTTGTTCCTGGTTGTTCTATCGTGGAAGCTGCTTCTTGGTGCACTCTGACCAGGTGCACTCTAAAGGGCCACCAGCCCCTCCGGCAGAGCATCCCTTTGGAGCTGTACCAGGTCACTCTTACACAATCACTATTGCAGCCTTTGATACCCGCTTTATCCATAAACATGCATGCTAGATTGGGAGAGGGTTTGCAATCGTTCTTTAACCTCTCTGGTTAGGGATGACTTTTGATGCTATTCCTCAAGCAGCAGAATGACTTGGGTTGGCAATTGACACATCCCTAAAAAGCATGTTCTTCAATCTTATTCTGAAGTAAGGACTACAAGCAGGCAAGAGTAACCGTCCACAAAACCTTTCCCCAGAATTACCCTGGAGATCTGGACTTGTCTCCTGAATCATCGCTTGAGCCTCCAAAGCTATTTTTTTTCCCTTTAAGAGTGAGACGTTTTCAAGATGCTCTTTTCTCTTCAAGCAGTGCTCCATCCCCTTGAGCTGCTCTTAAGCAGAAAGAGCATGAAAGTACTCATTATCCTCATCCCACCAAGTGCTTCCCTTTCCTCTTGGCATCATCCTGTTTCATGGGAAGAACCCACTTGACACCCTGCTTTTGGCCTCTCTGCCTATCTTGCATTCACAATGGAAACTCCGGGTTGGAGTCAAATCGGTCGTTCTTGGCTGCTAAAAGTGGTTTATTGGTTATGCTCTTTCAGGGAACATTGATTCGCGTGCTCTGTTCTGCATCTGTACATTTACAAAAAACCTTTTTAAAAAAAAAAGTGAGAGAATTTGATTCGAGACATTAGAAAGTGAATTATCCCTAAATTCCTCCAGTTGAAAAGTGACAGAATGCCCTGGCATTCTGGAGTGGCCTACTACTAACGTAAGGAGGTTGCACTACCCATTATGGCCTATAGCAGTGGTGTCATTCAAATGATTTAGGAACAGGAACTCACTTTTGATTGGCACTTGTCGGGAACCCGGAACCAGCCACGGAGCCCGTTAGGATCCGGAACGCCTGTTCTGGTCCGTTCCCCCTGAATGACATCACTGGCCTATAGCCCATGGTGGACGTTTCCTCCAGAAATCTGTCCAATCCCCCTTTAAAGGCACCTAGGCCAGATGCCATCTCCACCTCCTGTGGCAAGGAGTTACACAAATTATTTACCCGCTGGGTAAAAAAGTATTTCCTTGCATGCATGCATGATACATGCATGTCAGTCACACTGGGTGGCAAATGATGCCCAAGGAACAGAAAACTGTCACAAACAGCTCATGCTTCAACTCCAGAATTGATTTTTGAAATTATCCCAGTGAAGCCAGAATTCAGGAAGAGTGGCGCCCGAGGCTAAATGAACACATGGAACAGTAAGGGAATGCAACAGGAGACATTCCCAGCCCGGCTAGGTTATATGAGGCCAATTTGTACTCCTTATAAACACATTGTTATAATGATAGCCCCAAAACACTGTCTGCATTTTCATTTGTAGATCTGGCACTGTATATCTTTTGACCTTAAAGCGGGATCAGTTCAAAAGACAAACGGTGACTAAAGTTTGCTCTGTGTTTCACCCAAATCGATAGCCACATCCTGAGCTCCCTGTTCCTATAAAGCAGAGATGCTGCTGCTTGCTGTGACGAGAAATCTTTTTAAAAGGCCCATACATTTTCATAAATTGAAGGGGGCAGTTGGCTGGTGTTTAACAGGCATTAATCCAATTCCTGAATGGAAATGTTCACAAAGGCCTGGCCAACAAACAAACTGGATTAATACCCTGTCCAATGTTGTTATCAATCTGTCCCAGCTACTCTGAAGCTTGTTTGTGGCATAGACTCGTGCATCTACAAAGAAGCAAGTGAAACTTCATGCTTGATCCATTACAGCAGTGGTTCCCAAACTGTGAGCTGTCGCTCCCTGGAGAGTCCTGGAAACCGGCCAGTGGAACCATGAAACCCTGGCAAAAAAAACCCTGCTTCCCTATACAATGTGTAGGATTGTAGCAGCGGGCCCAGGGACGGCGGTGGGGCGGAACAGATGGGCTGCCAATCGCGCGGGCTGCCAATCACGGGCTGCCAATTACGCGTTTGTCCCACCCAGCGTTTCCCCAGGTTGTTTGTTAATCCCATCGCTGCCTTCTGCCCAGTGCCAGACTCTGCTTCCCCCTTTCTGCCAACTCAAGTGAGGTGGACTCCAGCTTCTGACTGGGAAGCCAGCTGTTTCTGCTCAAGCTGGGGAACTGTCAATCACAGAATAACTGATAAGAACATGCCATTTAATCACAAATGAATCCAGATATCTGAAACATGGACAAAAGCTCAGATGACACAGTTTTCAGCTCCTGGATTATCTGTTTGCGACAGCAAAAACATCCACTCCCCAACATGGCACATTCACCAGAAAACAAGGAGCATCAAATAGACCCGAGGACAGACAATGCAATATAGATTTTTAGACCTGCTCATCACTTCTGGTAGGCTGGTTGATCGTTTAGCAGAGTGAAGGAGGGGAAACAATGACAATGGCCACTTGTGCATCGCTGCCCATTTCCTTTGGCATTAGCGAGCATTCATGAAACAATGCCTGACTTCAAATGTGTAGGCCACACAATGTGTCTGAAAGGAACACATCTAAAGTCCATTTGCTGGTATAAAAAGGATGAAGATAGTGAATCTTTCCCCCACTTCTTACGGCCACTTTGGGATCTAGAGCCCATCAAATGCCCCTTTAAAGTGTCATAAAAATGAATTGCTTGTTCTGCATAGATCATCCTATGGAGTGCTTTGTTGCAACTATGCCTTTTTAAGGCCTGATATTACTAGCAGCTGGATTCCAAAGGGTTAGGACACTGTTTCTCAAACTGTGAGTCAGGACCCACTAGGTTGGTCACGAAGCACCTAGAGCAGCCATATTGAAAATATGGGAAGATGGGACACTGGCAGTGGTGTCATGCAGCTGGAATGCTGGGCGGGAGGAACGGGTGAGCGGCAGCCCCGCGGGGGCGGGGAAGACGGCAAAACAGACCGGAACGCAATGGGCGGGCTGCTGCTCACCTGTTCCTCCCGCCCAGCGTTCCGGCCGCATGACGCCGCTGGACACTGGAAAGGGGAAGGGCTGTGTGGTTATTTTGCTTGGGTGACAAGGTTGCAAACAGGCCTTTTTTCCCTTTTCTGATTCGCTTTCCTATTCGAAAATGGCTGAGAAATAACCCAGTTCATTGCTGCATTCTCAGGAAAGTATGTGAGGCAACTCTGAACAACTCTGGTGGGCTGCTTACTAAGGCGAGCAGTAAGGTGAGCAAAATTTGGCCAGCACAAGGGACACTGCGAAGTATGTTTGGACCACTCTTGGAGGCAGAGAGGCCGGTATACAGACATGTGCCATCCACCCTGACTCCGAGAGTGGTCTAAACACACTTTACAGTGGCCCTTCTGCCAGCCAAACATTGCTGGCCTAACTACGCCAGCCTAACTCCAGGTTAGGATTGCACTCTTAGGCACTGCATCCAAGATCCTGATGGAGAATCAAGAAAAGATTCACCCGGTCTGGCTAACTCCTGATCTTTCCGTACTTGTGGCAGTGGGAGTGGCCAACATGGCAGTGGGAGTGGCCAATATGGGAGTGGTCAATATGGCAGTGGGAGTGGCCTCCTCGTTCTTTCTCTAAGAACATCTTGTAACATTTATTTCAAGTCAGCATTTAGATCCAGCTCACAGTTGTCCCTGGTGGCCTACAGGCCATATCTGATGCTGAAGGAAATGGGTTCCTGATGGATATACCATTTTTTTATATTAAACAGACACCAAATGCTTACAGCACATACGTTTTATTAAATTATTATTTCCTGTGCACCACGGAAAGGCAAAAAGTGATTCCCATCTTCAGGGGATCTTTCATTAGAGCATAGGGCTGCATATCCATGGGATGAGCAGCAATTCGGGGTGGGGGGAAGAGGCAGTCTTGGGGTGTGCCTCACCTTGAGTTTTGCTGCCGCCTCCCTCCAGCCCAACACAGATGGAGGTGCACCCCTGCATGTGGCAGCATCACAAAGCCAATCCAGAGTGAGTTTCTGGCCCTCACTCTGAAGGAGCAAACACTTTACCCTTTGTCCATAGCCCAACCCCAGAAATTGCAGACACTTTGCACAACTGATGAAAAATGTTATCCTCACATCGTAAAAGCTGTGGGTTGTTTTTTTTAATCAGTTACTGTAGGAAAGATACTGAAACCATGTTCTCTTCTACAAGGTCCTGGCTTTCCCAGCAAAGATTCTTCACTCTTCTTTTCTGCAGCCAGCCCTGCAAACTGGGAATTCTTTCAAGAGGGTATCCTTGGGGGTGAATGAGTGGTCTGCAAGGCAATTGAGAGTGCTATTTGCCATAGGAAACGCATTCCAGAGTCACATCTAGAGGCATTATTCCACTTTTTCTGTGAGCATGCCTCGCTTATGTAGGCGCTTATGTAGGTCATAGAAAAATCTGATCCCCTTTTTATTACCAAAAATAGTTTCCTTTTTCACCCACAGAAATCCGGCCGCTAGTAACAATTCTTGCCTAAGAAGCACCCGTGTTTAATATTGATGTACAGCTATTGGCATCACACCACAGTCGCGGCGGTCTGGGCTGAAACGTGAATGAGCAAGAACGCTGCCAAGGGAAGCCAAGCTTTGGACAAACAGACGTCAGGAGGGCACTGCAACCTATCTTCATGCCATAACTGTTTATGGGAGTGAAACGAGGCAATATACTACTCTCGAGAACCACATGCAAACTCTGGTAGCCAAGTACGAGAGTCAGTCTTGCGGTCTTGACGTTAAGGCTTTGGAAAACAATGCCAGGGCACAATCTAAGGCACCCGCTGGGCCAATCCTGTTGCAAACGTGCTGTAAGGCACTTCTGTGTCAGCCAAAGAGGCACTGGGTCGATGCGAGCACTTGCACTGACTCAGGTGCACCCGCAGAGGAAGCCAGGAAGCCGCTATATAGTGCAGATCCAAGTGGGCAGCTGGCACCTAATCTGGGGCAAAGGAATGAATGTGCACTTGCCCCATGGAGGCTCTAGCCTGGTCCCAAGCTGAGCTGGATACAGCGCAGACCCACTGAACAGCACAGCTTAGGATTGCGCCCTAAAGCTCTTATCCAGTTGTGTGAGGGTCATCAAGTTGACCATTGGTTTTCTTGGTTGGTTACAGATTTGTTGGGTGACCTGTACTGTTTAAATAAACAAATTAATGGAGGCTGCACCAACCCTAAATAAAGGAATAAACAAATTAATGGAGGTTGCGCCAACCCTAGTGATGCCACCAGTGGTGGGATTCAAATAAATTAACAACCGGTTCTATGACGTCATAGTCGGAGCCAAAAAAAACCTGAAGCCAGCCGAGGTAAGCAAGTGGGAGGGGCCCAGCCATTTAACAAATGGTTCTATAGAACCTGGGCGAACCCCCTGATTCCCACCACTGGATACCACTGCATTTAGGCTGTACATATGATATTGTATGGTGGAGGTGGCGGCACTGCGGGTTAAAGCATTGTGGCTGAAATTGTTGACCGGAAGATTGGCAGTTTGAGACCACACAACAGAGTGAGCTCCCGTTGCTTGGCTCCTGCCAACCTAGCAGTTTGAAAGCACAGAAAAATGTGAGTAGATAAATAGGTACCACTTCAGTGGGAAGGCAACAGCGTTCCATGCGCCTTGGCATATAGTCATGCTGGCCACATGACCACGGAAACTGTCCTCAGACAAATGCCGGCTCTTCGAAACGGAGATGAGCACCACCCCCTACAGTCGGTAACAGCTACATAATTTGGTCGTGGGGAAACCTTTACCTTTATTATACTGTAATTTATTATATATGGTCTGGTACAGGAGGAGGTTCTTCATGGGGGTGACTCCATGAGCTCTCGCACCGGGTGATGCAAACCCTAGTGACGCCTCTGGGATGACCGTTAAACCACATTAAAAGATTGATGTAGATGCTTTACTAACAGTGCAGCGGCCGTTCCACCTGTCCACCTTCCCGGTACGGAAGGTGACAAGGGCCTGCTGTGATGAGGCTGCCAATTAGAAATGCAGGCAGACTCACAGGCAGTGTTTGTATTTGAGACATGATTGCCTTGTCTTGCGGCCTTCAAGGGACACTGACAAATTGACTGATCTCTTCACCCTTCACTAGTGGTGCATTCGAAAACAATTCTGCACGCCCATTTTCACAATGTACGCTTTGCTCCTAGGCCTGGGAGTGTTGGAGTGTCCCAAATGGTGCGCTTCAAAGGCAGTGCTGTGATTAACCTCTGCGATCATTGGAAACTTGTGTTCTGAGCTTCAGAACAACCAAAACAAACACATCAATGTGCCACAAGAGGAATCAGAAGCAGTGGACTGTGGTTTTATTGGGGTTTCGTGTGTGTGTGTGTGTGTGTGTGTGTGTGTGTGTGTGTGTGTGTGTGTG
>JAJKFI010000051.1:6265115-6293774 GCA_029204185.1 Lerista edwardsae | reverse complement strand
GAGAGAGAGAGAGAGAGAGAGAGAGAGAGAGAGAGAGAGAGAGAGAGAGAGAGAGAGCGAGCTCCTGCATTGACTTTGCTCAGGATTAGCTCCAAGAACAAAATCAGGTTGAACGTTGGTTGTGATATTAATTTGGAGTTAAATCCTGCAGTTGTTTGCACAGAATGGAGAACAAACTGTTGTCACTCATCAGACGAATTTAATAAAAGAAAATGGCCATGCCAAATATGGAGATTTGTCAAGTGCTCCATTCAGAGAACTGGCTTTCTTTCCAGTTTTCCCTGGTGAATGTTTGATGTGGAGAGATTATTGCGATGCAGTCATGTCGCCGCAGATGGTGTCTCTTTGCTTCACTGCCTCCTCATTCCACCTTACATTCTGCAGCTCTTGGGCCTGGAATCAGGGAGGGATTAGCGGATGTCTGCAAAGCCCTTCACAATGATGAATTCTCCATTCAATGGCCTGGGAGCTTGTGAATTTGTCCAACTAAAAAGGCTTTTGTTCCTTTGGTGGTGCCAATCCTTATGTTGTGTTACTGTCTTTTCATTTTTGGAGAAAGGAGGCACGAGAAAAAGTGAGACAGACGGCTGTCCAGGCACAGCAGGTGCTCCAGATGTGTTCAGACTGATGTGCAAATCAGGGGGGAGGAAGCGGCTGGAAATAAATAAATATATTCAAAAGTTTTGAAGGCTCTGTGTTTGAGGGCTGTGTCTGACTTGCCTTCCTCTTTTTAAGCAGATGGAAGAGAGCGTTGTTGTCAATTGTTGTTTGTCGTGAAAGCCTCTGAAAATATTCTCATTCTCGTATGACAGCAGCCTTCTTTAGAAGCAGAGCTGAAAACAAAAGAACAATATATTTGGTGCAGGGGCATAGCTGAAGAAGTGCAGAGGGGTGCAACTGCACCGGGCAACAACCTTTAGGGGGGCAACAAGTTGAGCTTGACACTAGTGGCCAAAATTGTGAAAACCTTGGTAAGTATGAATAATACCATCATGTTATATACCATTGGAAAGACCATTTAATGGTGAATGCAATGAAACAAACCAGACTGTATCATCTTTACTGTATCAAATGTTATGACCAAAAAATCCAGAGAAAACAAAAATACAACTGTGATGTCACTTCTTGTTGTGACTTCACTTCCAGGGCACCATTTTGCCCTCTGCACTGGGCTACATTTTCAATAGCTATGCCCCTGAATGGCTCCTCCTACTCACCCTGTTAGTGAATTGGCAGGGGGGAGGGAATTTTGGCAGAAGCAGCTCCTCATTCCCCTACAGAATGCCCGCCTACAGAAGCATTGGTTGCAATGATGCAGGAAGCTCGGTGTGTGTGTGTGTGTGTGTGTGTGTGTCTGTGTGTGTGTGTCTGTGTGTGTGTGTGTGTGTGTGGTGCCAGCAGCTGCAATGGTGTAACTCTTTTGGCTGCTCTTGGTTCATCTGCTACCAGTACTGGGGTTTGCTATGTCAAGTGTTGGCCCAAGCATGCCCTCATAGTCAGTGCCAGACTTGGTGGTCACCTGTCCCCACCTGAAACTGCCAGATTGCATCTTTTTAAAACTAGTCCCAAGTGCAGAAATTGGACATGTGGAATTTCCTAATGGGGAAAGCCTTCACTTGCTGCATGTCAGCCTGCATCAGTGATGTCATTCAGGGGGAACGGACCAGAACGGGCGTTCCAGATCCTAATGGGCTCTGTGGCTGGTTCCGGGTTCCCAACAAGTGCCAATCAAAAGTGAGTTCCTGTTCCTAAATCATTTGAAAGACACCACTGGCCTGCATGTCTTCAAGGTAGAAGAGTAAGGAAAAGAAAATGGCAGTGCTCTTGAGAATATTCAACTTTTGTCCAAGGCCAAATTGCCCATTTGTAAAAAAAAAAAAAAAAAAAAAAAAAGGACGACAGCAGCCAATTGACACGGAGAGGTTGTGTTTGCAACTGACAGTTCTGAGCTGGTGCCAGAAACTGATTTCAAGTCAACCAGCTGCTTCAACTCCAATATAGTACTGGTTACTGTTTTAATTCATCTTTTCTGGTTTTGTCTGCTACAAAACGTTCCTCTTACTTCTCCTTTAAAAAAGATGCAACCTGGTTAACATACCTCATATTCAGCCTTCTCAATTAGGACGTCTTTCCAAGTTTAATAATGCTTTCAGCGACACTCTCTGCACAAGCAACAGTTGTGAAATTACATAACGGGCACCGTCACAATGACTTTCGGCAGGCTTCATGTCACCGCTTTTTAATTCATGGTTCATAATAAAATACAGGGCAAAAAGGCTGTTTCCGTAATGAGGGAGATTTGCCTTCTTGGCAGATTAGCTGGTGGGAGGGCGCTGATGGGTGTGCCCTTAGATCATTGACCTTTATTTGAAAAGGAAAAAGAAAAGATAAATTATGTAGCTGCACATGTTTACAAATCAGAGTGGGAGCTTGCTGCTGTTGCTGCTACTTAGCTTGGCCTATGCCTGAGGAACTCTCGAGTTGAAAACAACTGGCTGGAGGACATGTTGATTTCTTTCCAGTAATTCCATCCCTGCATCAGGTTGGTTGGTTGGTTTGTTTTTTAAAAAAATAAGAGACTCTTCCAATAAGGTTCTAACATTGGGTGGCAAAGATAGGTACAGCTGGGCATCATCTGCCTACTGGTGGCACCCAACAACTCCAAATCTCTGGATCTCTCCTGGTGGGTTCATGTAGGTGCTAAATAACATGAGGTCTAGATAGATCTCTGTGGAACACACAGGCCAAAGGCCAACACAAAAAGCAGATGTCTCCCAATACTACCTTCTGGAATCTATTGTCTAGAAAGGACCAGAGTCACCATAAAATAGTGTCTCCAAGTTCCAAACCGGCCAACCAACCCAGAAGGTCACCTTCGTTGATGGTGTTGAATGCTGCTGAGAGGTCCAGCAGGATCAACAGGGATGCATTCCCTCATTTAGTCTCTGGCATAAATAATCCACCCTAGCAATCAATGCTGTTTCCATTGAAAAGATCAAGATGACCAGTTCCATCCCAAAAACTCTGGAACAGAGATGCCACTACTCGCTCGGTTATGTTGCTCAGAAACAGGAGGTTTGAGACTATCTGGTAATTATCCAGCATGCTGGAGACTAGGAAGGGATTTTTCAGGGGCCAGGTTGGATACTATCAGCAGCACCCCCTCCCTCAATGATGAATTGACAACCTTCCCTGATCACTCGGCCAGTACCTTCAGGCTGATCTAGTAAGCCATACTGGGTAAGTAGCAAGTGGGCAAATGGATGGCATCACACCCCACAGAATCCTATCCATGTCCTCAGGCTGTATGAGATTAATCCATAACACTAGGACACTAGGACCAACAGAGGCAGGGGGAACATGGAACATGGAGTCCAGGTTGTGGTGGATGCAAGGAACTTTATTCATAAATTTCCTTAAAAAAAACTGGTCATGACAAGACACAAGGAGCACAATCCTAAATTGCATTGGATTGGTGAGGCCAGCCCCACCCCTGCCCCCATCCCCGGACAGGCACGCCCACTGACTGGGGCAAGGGAGGCTCTCCATCGGCACAATCAGGCCAGGTAGCGCCAAGGTGCTACGTCAAGGGCAGGATTGTCCCCGATTGTTATCATGCACATGGGCAGGTTCCATTTCAGGCATACAGTAGTGCTTAATGTTCTCAGAACCCCCGGCCCACACACAAATGCTTGTCTTTTTTTCTTTTTTGCACCTGTTCATTGCTATTCATTGCATCTCTAGGCTGCTGCTTCAGCGCTGTTTAGAAAACAAGATGTGATGCTAGCAGCCAACCAATCAGGAATGGTAATGCTAGCCAACTAGGGATGGTGGGACAATGCTATGAAGCCAATCGCGTTTGCACAACATTTCTGCCTAGGAGCAAGGAAAACTGGATTTCTTGACCATTTGGAAACCTGAAAACCTAGCTGCTGAAAATAGTGCCTCCAAGTCCCAATCCAGCCAACCAACCCAGAATGTCACCATCGTTGATGGTGTTGACTGCTGCTGAGACCAGTTTGGTGGGCCAAGAACATCCCTTCCCAGTCCAAGTCACTCAAAGGTCAGTCCTATTATGTTCTCCCAAGCAAGCATGACTACAATCAATCTTTGCAACATAATCACATTATATTCATAGAAGGCAACATGCAGGTGTTGTAAGCCTAACCTTTGAGAAGGCATCTATTATAGCCTAACTTTTGGGAAGGCATCAGAAGAGAGGAGATGGGCATTTGGGGGGGGGAGAAAAGAATTTGCACAATGAACTGCTGTAAAATACTCAGGTTTAATTGCTGTGGCTGATTATTGTGTTTTAATATTTTTCATGATTGTTTCCTTAAACCGTAGCAATTTGCTACCTAATGAGCTTATGACATTTCTTTGAGATTATATGCAAGATAATGCGGTCCCATAAAACTTCTCTTTATCATCCTTAAAAAGCTTTATTATCTTGCCTTCTTTGTTGCCATTATTGCTGTCATTCGTAGCTATTCAGGTCTGAAAGGCTGGTTCATGGCAGAATGAGTCTACAGTTAGCTAAGTTTGGTCTTTGTAGGCTCCAGTCCAATCCTATCCTGGAACAGGCAGGTCAACTGGCCTGCACTGTATCTAACACAGGGTTGGAGGTGGCTGCAACACAACTTGGAATAAGGGGACCCCTGCCAACTGGGCAAGAGGCACTTTTCCAAGTGGTCCAAGAAATTTAGCAGGGGGGGAATAACTGGCCCTCTTCACCCCAGCACAGTGTCTTTCTAGTGGCTGTTGCTGGTGGTGGTCTGCATTTTTTTTTAGATTGTGAGCCTTTTTGGGACAGGGAGCCATTTAACTTTAATGTTATTATTTGCCTGTAAACCGGTTTGTGAACTTTGGGTTGAAAAGTGGTATATAAATACTAGAGATTGATTGATTAATTGATTGATTGATTATGTCCCCTTACCCAAATGCCCCAGCCACCACAATGGGGTTACTTGAATCTGTGCCTGCAAAATTGTTAGCGCAAATCCAAGCAACCTGGTACAAACCCCTGCCTTCCCCAACCCACTGTGCCAGCTGCCCTAGACCAGGCGCAGAGCCGAGGACGCAGCATGGCCCAAATTGGGGCCGTGCGGCCTGGGGACGGCTTCTGAGCACCCCAAAGCTGTGCTGGATACAGCGTAGGCCCGCAGGCCCCCCTGTTCCAGCGCATCTTAGGATTGGCTCTGCGTCCGTTTAATTTTTAGCCTACCTTACCCTAAACATAATGGCTTTGATCCAAAGAACTGAGAGTGAAAGAGAAATAGTTGCTAACTCCACACTGCAAAATACTTGCACAACTGCTTGCACGCATGTCTGTACAGTAGAGTGCCAAATTACTCCCTGCCTCATGCATGTTGATGGGACTGTACATGGAATAAACTTACAGCTCAGTCCTGAGCCTGGCAGCTCCCAGGGCTCCAGCAGTGCCGAAATGGTGACCATCGGATCCTGGTCATGCTGGGATACCCCCGGAGGCCTCCTCTGGGGAAGGGAGTGTTTGCTGCCTTCCCCCAGGGATTGCAGCTGGTGGCAATCAGTCTTCTTGGCTCTGCGCCTCTATTTGAATGAGCGCAGAATCGAGGAGTCCAGTGTTGGGCTTCCTGATTCAGAATGCAGCAGCAGAAGCTGCCACTGTCTCCACCCCCTCACGGGCCCGATCCTTCATCACCTACTCAGTGATGCCATGCAGGGGGAACGGGGGGGGAACTCAGTTCCACTAGTTAAAATTAGGGCTGACTCCGCCTACTTCACTCTTCCCCCTCCCCCTCCCAATTCCTCTGTAAAGAGCTTTTCTTCTTGGTTGGCCGGCACTCAGAGGGTTAAAGGGAGCGACTCCGGATTCCTAGGGGGGCGAAGGCAGTGATGTCATTCAGGGGGGAACGGACCAGAACGGGCTCCATGGCTGGTTCCGGGTTCCCGACAAGTGCCAATCAAAAGTGAGTTCCTGTTCCTAAATCATTTGAATGACACCACTGCACCTACTACTCCCTACCTTGCCCCTGCCCCAAATCTTCATATAGTACATTAGGCCGGCACTGCTGGATCACCAGCCAGCCTCCTGCTTGGTAGTGCTTGGTGCTGAGCTCTGCTAATGAGCTCTATGGCACATTCGTGACACTTTTAGCCAGTGGTACCCCTAGCGATACGGTCTTTAGGATCAGGCCCTTAGTGGCTAATTGCACATGCGGTGCAATTAGTGTTGCACAGGGGAGGTTTACAGCACAATCCTCTGGATATCTACTCAGAAGTAATTCCTATTGTGTACAACGAGACTCTCAGGAAAGCGTGTACAGGATTGCAGCCCTAGTGGCTAATTGCGCATGCAACATGGCTAGAGGGCAGTGGGTCCTGGTAGGGCTTGTAAAACGCAAAGCTTACCAGTACCTACCTCCTCTCTCTCCCTTGCTACAGTGTAGAACTAAAGTTGCTTCTAGAACAGTGTAGGAATTATTTATTTATTTATTTATTTATTTATTTATTTATTTATTTATTTTATTTTATTTTATTTTATTTAAAAATGTATATCCCACCTTTCCACTTTATTGCAAAAGCATCCAAGTTGGGTAAGGACATTAATGATGCAAGCAGCAGAAGCCAGCCAAGAAGAGGACACCAAACAAGAAGCTATTTAGCCCCCTATGGATCGCAGACCCATCTTACCTTTTCCAGTACGTGCCACACCTAACGCCAGCATGTGCAGGCCTTTGCGGACCTTTGCGCCAGCTCCGGCAACTGTCACGCCATCGCAAAGTGCTTTAGGCACTTTTGCAATGACAAGCTCTGGTGCCGCACGCACTGTGCCTGTGTTCACGCTGCTTTGGGCTGTGCCATAAAGCCGTAATAATGGCCGCCGGTTGACATTGGGGAGAACGTTCCTGACTCTTAAAAAGGCAGTTGAAAAGGTTCTCTCACTACACGTGTAGCAAACCACCTCTGCAGAAATCCAGTTTTCACTTCTGTTTGAATTTGTCAGCTTCATTTCTGGCTTCATTTCTGGATTTCACCTTCGGCAACATTTGATGGAAGCTGTACCTGAAATCAATCAATCAATCAATCAATCAATCAATCAATCAATCAACAGGTACGTATATACCGCTTTTCAACACAAAGTTCACAAAGCGGTTTACAGGCAAATAGTAATACTAATTAAATGGCTCCCTGTACCAAAGGGCTCACAATCTAAAAAAAATGCAGAACCCCACCACCAGCAGCTACTAGAAAGACTGCGCAGGGGTGAAGAGGGACAATTACTCTCCCCCTGCTAAATAGAAGAGGAACACCACTTGAAAAAGTGCCTCTTGCCCAGTCAGCAGGGGTAATCAACTGATCTCTGCCCATTGAGAGCCGATTCAAGAAGATCCTGATGTGTTGCTTGTTTGCTCAGCCCCCTCCTTCCTGCATTTGGAGCCAATCTGGCTCTCACACCTTCCTCCCATTCTCTCTGGACAGGATCAAGGTTTTATTCTATGTTCCTGCGCTGTAATAGATGAACCCAGACCCTGATGTAATTTTCTTTTTATTGTTCCTGGCTGGAAAAATACAGGCTCACCTTCAGTGTCTGAGCTACTGGAAACTACTTTCTGGGAAGAGGCTCCTGCTCCTGCAGAGTGTCAGAAAGAGTAGCAGTTTCCATATCAGCACGCGAACTTCGTGTCTGTAACTTCGTGTCCGTTTCTTTCCAGTTGGAATGTTCACAAGGAAGTGAATGCATATTATTATCACTTGAGAATGTGATGAATGCTGAGGGACAGAAATCAAAAGAATGGGATACCAAGAGAAGAAAAAAATGTTCATATTCGTGATAGTATGTCAAGTTATAGTCTATCGAAACAAAGAATATTTGGCACTGAATTTTCTTAGGGCGCAATCCTAACCTGGAGTTAGGCTGGCACAGTTAGGCCAGCAAAGTTTGACTGGCATAAGGGCCACTGTAAAGTATGTTTGGACCACTCTCTAGTCAGAGAGGCCAGCACACAGATGTGCCACATCCTCCCTGACTCCGAGAGTGATCCAAATGCACTTTACGGTGGCCCTTGTGCTGGCCAAACTTTATTGGCCTAACTGTGCTGCTTTAATTCCAGGTTAGGATTACGCTCTTAATATAATAAACTGGGTGGCGATAATTTAGGGTGTTATCCTAAACTGAGTTAGACCAGCATAAGCTAAGACAGCAAGGTTTGGCCAGCACAAAGCACAAGGGACACCGTAAAGTATGTTTGGACCACTCTCAGAGTCAGAGAGGCTAGCACACAGACGTGAGCCATCCTCCCTGACTCCAAGAGTAGTCCAAACACACTTTATGATGGCCCTTGTGCTGGCCAAACTTTGCTGGCCTAACTGTGCTGGCTTAACTCCAGGTTAGGATTGCTTTCTAGGTCTCTCTTCCCTATTAGCTTGTTCCCTTTTGAGTCAAAGAGAATTGAAAATTATGTGTCTCATATTTTGGGCCCAATCCTATCAGAATCAGAAACCTTTATTGGCATGATCACGCAAACTAAAACAAGAGTTCACACAAACCGACAAAGGGACAAACAAGCAAGAATGTACTATCAAACAATAAATTGGTTGCATGAGCTCCCCATTGCTATCCTAAGAGGGCCCACAATGTCTCATTAAGCGTTTTAAGAAGGTCCCCATAGCTTCAGTGATAGTTGGGTCCACCGAAGGTAATAAATGCCTCAGCCGGATGACATCTGGACAATAAATCCTATCCGTTTTCCCCCTTCCCAGTGCAGCTGCACCAAACAGGTGTACGTTGTTTCCAGTAAGGGGTGACAAAGTGGAAGGAAAAATGTAAAGGTAAAGGTTTCCCCATGACTGAATGGTCTAGTTGTTACCGACTGTAGGGGGCAGTGCTCATCTCCATTTCTAAGCCTGTGGAGCCAGTGTTTTGTCCGAGGACAAGCTTCCGTGGTCATGTGGCTAGCATGACTATACGTCATAGTGAATGGAACGCCGTTACCTTCCCACCGAAGTGGTCCCTATTTATCTACTCGCATTTTTACATGCTTTTGAATTGCAAGGTTGGCAGGAGCTGGGACAAGCAACGAGAGCTCACTCCATTGCACAGTCTTGAACTCCCAACCTTCTGGTCAGAAAGCCCAGCAGCAGCGGATTAACCCACTGCGCCACCACGTCCCACTTTGGAAGGAAAGCGGGATTTAAAATAAGCCTCTGTAAGCCTCCCACCCAGTAATGGGTCTCCTTGGACCCTCGTCACAGTTGAACCAAACTGGCTGCCTCTTTGGTCCCAGTCTCAATTTAATCAATCAATCAATCAATCAATCAATCAATCTATCACTAGTATTTATATACCGCTTTTCAACACAAAGTTCACAAAGCGGTTTACAGGCAAATAATAATAAGATGATGGTTTTGACCTTAACACCCTTCACAATTTAGGTCCAAGCTACCTAAAGGACCATCTTCTCCCATACATTCCAGTCCGCCCTCTTAGATCACCTGAAAGAGCTCTCCTTCAAGTGCTCCTTACAAGCTCATCCCAAGTTAAAGGGATGGCAGCTCAAGGGCAAGCTTTCTGTGTAGAGGCTCCACAAATATGGAATTCCCTTCCAGAGAAATTAAGAACTGTCCACTCTCTCATGGCTTTTCAGAGAGGGCTCAAAACATACCCATTTTGTCTGGAGAATGGTTGGATGTCTGTCAGTGTGACTGCTTCCCTGGACAATTTTTCCCCCTCCCATGTCCTGATGATATGTGTTTTGCCATGTTTGTGAATGTTCTTTGTGTGTTTGAGTTTAATGTTAATGTTTCAATGCTTTTCTTTTTGATGCTTTTAACTTATTGTGTGTAACATTGTACTTTTATTGTGTAGTTCCGTAAGCCGCCTTGTGCATTTGCTTCGGCATGGGAAATGTGGGGTATAAATTCTTCAGACGAACGAACGAACGAATGAATGATTGCTGAGGCCATCCTAGGTGTGCCACCAATCATCTTTAATTGGGAGCTGCAGCAAGTGTACAATAGTTGTTTTTTTAAGACTGCTGCTTATCAGGATCAAAATTCACATTTTGCAAATGACCAATTTCATTTATGCAACACAGAGCATAATTAGGCCACCTATTTCCATTCGCATTTCAATATCTTGGCTCAGAGTGAGAGCGCAACCTGGAGTTAGGCTGGCACAGTTAGGCCAGGAAAGTTTGGCCAGCACAAGGAATGCCATAAAGTATGTTTGGACCACTCCAATGTCCTGTGTTTGGACCACAGACATGCGGTATCCTCCTTGACTCTGAGAGTGGTCCAATGTGCTTTACGGTGGCCCTTGTGCCAGCCAAATTTGCTGGCCTAACTGTGCCAGCCTAACTCCCAGTTAGAATTGCACCCTGAGTTATGAAATGCTACTATATGCTTGGAACCAGAATGTGTCCATCATGTGCCCAAAGATTCTCACAGCAGACAAAACAATTCCTGTGGCTATCCTACATTCAGCCAAAGCTTCATTGGAGTGTAGATGCAACAGAGCCAATTCGTTAGCCAAGATACTTCCACTGCTGAAAGAAACCAGAGTTTGGAGGCCAGCATTCCCTTTTCCCATTTAAGGTCCTCCCCGTTTTTTAACCGCCTCCCCCCCAACCACTTCTGTTAACAGCCCTGACTCCAAGAATGTTTGCGACTTAGAATTCAATGCTTGTATATGTTGGAACCATTGCAAGGGAAACAGAAAGCAAAACAGTGGATCCTGAGAGACTTAAGGAGAAACGTTCGAGTGCCTGCCAAGAGCAGCACTTGTTTATAAAGCAAAAAGTCTTGTCGCAGATTGGACTGATTTATACCGAGCAAAGCATCCCCCAGTTAAACGCGCCTCTGCCAACTTCCAAAAACACATAACCTCATTTTTACACCAGCTTGCTGTACATATTGTCACACACTTACAGTATACAGTGATGTATTTTGCTTTGGAATCTACTCTGGCAAGGGTTCTCACCCCCCCTTCTCATTAGTTACAACAGCTTCTGCCTAGAGTAGATGGAAAAACCAAGCCATTTTCTCTCCCCTCTCCCCTCTCTTACTCCATTTCAGTCAGTTTCCATAAACGTTACTGCCCGAGAATAACATTTTTTATGATCTGCTCCTAACAAGTCCTCTGCCAGCAAACAATGACTTATATAAGCGGCTGCCCCAGCAGAACGTCAGAAAGCCGAGGCACTGGGAGCGCGACGCTGTAACACTGCAAGCGAGAATACGCATGTGAGAATGTTTCGGATTCAAATCACATCAAATCGATGAGCAGAGGAAGTGAGGAAAGTCTCTAGAATGGGTACTTTGGGGCCACAACAAACACGTACTCCGTTTCACAGCCAAACCCAACTCACATTTTGACAATGGTAGATATGAAATTTGATGGTGGTAGATATGAAAGCAGATGAAATATGCTTTATATGAAATTGGGCGAACTCCGGAAGCTAGTGGAGGACAGGGAGGCCTGGTGTGCTGTGGTCCATGGGGTCCCAAAGAGTCAGACGCAACGTAGCGACTGAACAACAACAGATGCTTTATGGCTTCCAGAACTGCATTTCCAGCAGTAGTGTCCCTGGAAGGAGGGCAGGGCCCTGTGTTTTGCAAGGCGCCTTATCTTGCAGTATAAGCCTCCCCCTCACCGTCATAGCCTGTAAGCCTTGCAGAGGCATTGCTTTCGCTGTGAGGACTGGCTGTGATGGTGAGGGAGAGGACTGGTTTACACGGCAAGGAAAGACACCTTGCGAAACGAAATGCCCCGCCCCCTCCATGGACACTACTGAGTTCCAGCCCCCCCCCCCCCACCAGAGAAGGTGGAACAGCCATGTGTGTGCCAACGGGGAAAGGAGTGTCCACCAATGATGGAGAGTCAACAGGAAGGGTGGGATGGGGTGGGGGAGGGAGGGCAGGAGGGAGGGTGGAACAGGGTAGAATGGGGGAGGATTGGAGGTGCCAAATGCTAGCCCATCTGGTAGCAGCCAACATGCCACCTCTCTCTTGAACCTGTGTTCAGCGTGGTGCCTTTCTCTCCTTGGACCCGAGTTCAGGGTGGTGTACTGTAGGTCCAAGGAGACCCATGGGAGTAGGGCAAGTAAAACCTTCCCTTGCTTCTTTCTCTGGTTGCCTCATGGCCCCTCCCCCCACTGGATACAGGCAGTGGTGTCATTCAAATGATTTAGGAACAGGAACTCACTTTTGATTGGCACTTGTCGGGAACCCGGAACCAGCCACGGAGCCCTTTAGGATCCGGAACGCCCGTTCTGGTCTGTTCCCTCTGAATGACATCACTGGATACAGCACAAGCCACCTTGACATGGCTGCTTGTGTGTGTGTGCGTGCGTGTGCGTGTGCGTGTGCGTGTGTGTGTGTGTGTGTGTGTGTGTGTGTGAAGGATACGATTGGACCCTCAGTCCTGTAAGTAGCTCAGTTAATTAGGATAACCACCCATAAAGATTATTCTGGGGGTGGGTGGGTGAACCAGCATCTGCGAACAAAACAGTGGATTGAGAATCTACTCTGGATACCATGATGGAAGAAAGGAGTGATATAAATGCAATACATGAACAAGCACCTTGGAGTTCCATCTGGTACCCCATATTTGCATGATATACCTCTGGGGTGGAGGTCATCCCCCAGCCTTGGGACAATGGTTGAAAACACCCTATTTTTAGTCACAGTTTCAAATTTCATGCTGAGAAAGTACAGAAAGTAGGGCTGGGTGGCTGTTTGGCTGTTTAGCTGGGTGAGGTGGTTCACCAGGCAAAATCACTGTTAGATGCTGCAGGGCGGTCACAGGAGGAGAGGAATTCACACCTCTGAGCACCTGGATTTGGTGGCAACTGTGGGTACCTCACCAGAACTCTACAAGCAGATGGTTTCTGACTGGTTGCCCCTGCTGATGGTAGCAGCCTGCACCCATGCTAGGTTGACTACACTACAGTATGAGATTGGTATGCTTGATCCAAGTTGACATGGAGAATAGTAGAAGGAGAGGCCTTGAAAATGAATGTCATGTGGCGGAGGCAATGGCTGGAGCCTTTCACAGCATGGAGAGAAACATTATCATCTGCTAGAGGCTGCTGCCTGTGACTGGTTGTTCCCAACACAATGTCATTGAGCCAAGAAGGTAGTCAACTGGAGTTTGATGCTTTTTCCTGGAGTCTCTAGCCTAATCCTGGAGGTTTGATAACCCTAGTTGGCATATCAAACTACTCTTAAAGGCAGAGCTAGAATGGCTATTTTCAAAGTTGGCAGCCTTAATTGTGTGTCGGATCCGCCCCTGTTGCCAGGTTGTTGGGGGCCTAAGATAGATCCCTACCCTAGACCCCCTATGGTACCCCCACCTGCCTCCTAGTGGCACATTGAGTGCTACAATGACACTGATACTGACTGACCAGATGGGAATTCTGATGGTTGTATACCAGGGGTCCTCAAACTATGGCTTGCGGGCCAGATACGGCCCCCCAAGGTAATTTACCCGGCCCACCCATCATTCAGAGCCAAAATGAGGAGGGGCAGGCATGTGACCTGGGTGTAAGAATATACTGGGGAGGGGAGATGCCGCTGAAGTCTTGAATGTGTAGTCTGTATGTTGCTGGGCTGGACCGGCCACTGGTACATAGATGGCCGCCTTCTCCTGTCTGCAGAGCCGCTGAGCTCTCGCGCTTGTCCCTGGCCAAAGTTGGACCAGCAGCACAGACTTTTAGTCCAGCCCCCCAACAGTCTGAGGGACAGTAAACTGGCCCCCTGCTTTAAAGGTTTGAGGACCCCTATTGTATACCCTTGGCTGGTACCCAATCAGGCCGCCTCGATGCCACCCCTGACTGAAGTAATTGTAGGATTGTTTTGGCAGGTACTGAACTCTGCAAGCCTCCCAGTCCTCCGCACCAGGGCTTGCCAAACCCTGGCCGTGGGCAAGATCCAGCATTTGCCAAAATCCCTCCTTCCACCTGTACTCAGCACATACATGGATGCAGTCTTTGCCCAACCTGGGCATAGGGATGCTCTGGGCAGTCACATCCATGGTGACATCCTGGTGCAAAGCCTGCTGGGACATCATGCCATAGATGCCACTGTCCAGAGTGTCCCTATGCCCAGATTTGGTGAAGACTGCAGCTATGGAGCACCAGAATGGTACACAGTGCTAGGGGCAGGAAGGGGTTGTTTTTATTCACAGCAGTCTCCAGTTTGGAGACCGCTGCTCCACACCATTTGAGTTGTGTGAGCCAGATGACCAGAGTTAGACTCGCAACTCTTCTGGTTATCACATTTCTTTTGAAATGACTTTCAGCAGCTCCTGACTTCAGATGAGACCTGTCAAGCACAGAACGTCATGATCACGCACATGCTAATAATAAGCCTTTGTGTTGAAGAAATCCCATGAAGAATTCATGTTTGTTGGCTGATGTGAAGAGCAAAAATCTTCCATGACTTATTTACAAGTGAGACTTCACAGTTTGAAGTACAGAGTCCTCTCCCTGTCTAAAATCTTTTTTAATGTCATAAGTACACAGTGTGCAAATCTGCTTAAGATGCAGGCAAACACACAAGGATGCTGTTATCTCCGGCATAGCCAGAGGGTATATTTATTATTTATTCTGCTTTTGTACACCGCTTTAGTTTTCAAGATATATTGCCAGTGGAATCAATCTGTTAGACTCAGGATATCTGGACATAACTTATTAGACCATATGCTTCCCTATTTACTTTTCAAAAGAAAAGCAGCCAGAGGCCAGTTATCAAATGATAACCATGGTGATGATTGAATTTTTCTTTCTTTAAGGACAGAATTAAGGTTCTGAGAAGGACTTTTTGGAATGGTTCATTCATGAAATGAACTGTCGATGAAATGTCTTGAAATTATGGAAATGGACAAACTGATGGAATTGATATGGAGAAGAACCAGACTGTCTTAGAGATATTTGATACGTGGACTTTATTTCTCCGGTACTGGAATACCACAGATGAAGTGATAGATTTATTCTTTGTTACCTGGTTTTTGTGAGGGTTTTTTTTTTTTGTTATTGTTGATGATTCTTATATCTTGAAGTGTTATGTAATTTGTATCTTTACAATTAATTAAAAAAATTCCTATATTAAATTCTTGCAGGTCCTTGAAAAATCAAGAACTGATTCAGGGGTTCTTTATCTGGGGTCCATACAAGATAGTCAAAGTTTTCTCTTTGCTGCACAGAACCCTATGGCCAGAAAGGTGTGATTCTCTTGGTGATAATGAAATAAAAGACACATAATACTGTTTTCTGCACTTCTCAGTTTTGTTAAAACAAAACAACAACCCAAAAATCTGTGAAAATAGAAAACCATTTTCTAACACCTAATTCACTGTGTAATGAGCATGTCTGCATCTGCTGACATTATACTGACTGTATCACTTACTTAGTAGACTTTTAAAGCAATTATAATGTATAATTATAATGTATAAAAATGTGCCCTTGGAATAAAACCACATGATACCTGA
The DNA here is from genome assembly GCA_029204185.1 of Lerista edwardsae. Lineage (NCBI taxonomy): Eukaryota > Metazoa > Chordata > Lepidosauria > Squamata > Scincidae > Lerista > Lerista edwardsae. Next base: position 6,278,302 of record JAJKFI010000051.1, on the reverse strand, counting down.
ATCTGCATTTTTTTTACCTTTAGAACTCTGCATAAGGACTCCGGACACAGCCTTGGGATAATGGGTCACTTTATTATCAATAACATGGAAAAAAAATCTGCAGCAGGGGATCTCAAAGCACCCCCCAGCGTGCGGGCTACTCTTTGGAGGAAATGGCACTAGCTGTAACTTCCCCCAGGCTACACGGGCATGACAGCCTGGCTCCGAGCTCCCCTGGTCTTGAGCCCAGGAGAGCCCATCTCCACCAACCCCGAAGGGTCAAGGCATCAGAGTCTGACAGAGCCCACCAAGGCTATGTAATGCCCTAGCGATGAATCCTGCCTGAGTCAGCCAGGGGACACGCCAGCCAAGCCCACCAAAGCAGAGTGACAGGCGAGGGCACGCAGTTCTCGGATGACAGCCTGCCCAGCCCCCTCCTAGGTGGTGGTGGTGGCCAGGGGAGCCTTTGCTCAGCTTTGGCTGATTCGCCAGCTGCGACCATACCTGAGCTGCGCGGACCTGGCCACGGTGACCCACGCCCTAGTGACATCCAGATTAGATTACTGCCATGCGCTCTACGTGGGGCTGCCTCTGAAAACAGTCCCGAAATTGCAACTAGTGCAGAACGCGGTTGCCCGTGTGGTTGCCGGGGCTCATCAGTTCGACTCTGTCGGGCCGTTGCTTTGGCGGCTACACTGGCTGCCGGTTCCTTTCCAGGCCCGATTCAAAGTGCTAGTTTTGACCTTTAACGCCCTTTACGGCTCGGGTCCGGGGTATTTGAGGGACCGCCTCCTTCCATACAATCCTATCCGTACTCTTAGGTCATCGGGGGGGGGGGGCCTTCTGACTGTGCTGCCACCAGGAGAGGTGAGGGGAATGGCGGCCAGGAATAGGGCCTTCTTGGTGGTGGCCCCACGACTATGGAATACCCTCCCCTTAGAATTAAGAACTGCTCCCTCTTTGGCAATATTTTGGTGGGGTTTAAAGACTTTTTTTATTTCAACAAGCCTTCAATTGTTGATAGGCTGGCTGGCATATTACATTTTTCATCTTCCATTTTAAATTTTGTAATGGGATCCACGCGGCTTGCTTATTTTAAATTTGGTCGAAGATGGTCGGCGCAAGGGATTCTCTGTCCCATTTCGGGACGGGGATTGGTGGGAGGGGAGAGGCGGGACTTGGGCGGGACCTGGGCGGGCTTGGGAGGTAGCCATATGGCCACGTCCTAAGCCCATCAGGGAGGCCGCACGGCCCCGATTCAGGCCGCGCTGTCTCCTCGGATCTACGCCCGCTCTTTAGTGGGTGTAGATTCAAGGAACACATAGGGGAGGCTGGAACCTCCCCTATAGTAAGGGAGCGCATACTCCCTTGCCGCGGGGAGGCTCCAGCCCATCCTAAGCAGTGCTGGACTAATCCAGTGCCATTTCAGATTTCGCCCTCAGTCTTAGCCCTGAAGGCCTTAATAGTGGGAGTAGTCCATTCAGTGAAGTCCATCCAAGGTGACAAGGTTTTGATCAATGTAAAAGTGGTCATAATTTTCTCTGTAGATGGACACTCTGCGTGGAATCAATACTGCGATAATTATGAATTGAAGCTCATCCTTTGCCACCTAATGGATATGGTTTCCACTTGAATGGCTAGCCAATATTTTAAACAAAAATACAAAGTAAAGGGAAGCCAACAATATTTCAGGAACCTTCTCAGTGTTCAGGGTACAATCCCGTACACACTTGCCAGGACATAGGTTCCATTGAACTCAGAGGGACTTACTTCTGCATAGATAGACATAGGATTAGGCTGTCAATCTCCTAAACCCCATTGTCTGGAAGGCGATAGGGAACACCAGAAGATTTATCACACATTCATTAAGCCGCCTGTGTTCTGCCTAAATGAGATGCCGTCCTCATTCTTGGCCTTCCAAACATCTTGTTAACTTTGAAATAATTGAGCCTTCATGAGACTGGCAGGGGATCAGGACTTTCTAAAGAGGGAAAGAAGGATTGGGGGGAGGGGGGAATATCAGACTGGGTTGCTTCCACAGCCATCACTTTTCACTCCCAGTATTGCCTTATTAATACAACGCTCTTAACAAGAGGGCTGGCAAGAAATTGATTTCCAAATAGGTTGCTGTGGAAACCAATGGTTCATTACCCTTCTCCATTCCCATAACTTTCTTTTTAGATCGAAGGATGGCTGTCCATTTCTCTTGCAATAGAAAAGTACTGAGTAAACAAAGATCTCCAAAAAGGGATAACTTGAATGCAGTCTGTTCATGCCTTCATCCCGCAAGTGCAGGGCCCATCGGAAGTTAGCGCATCTCTGAAAGGTCCAGATGTTCACAAGAGGCCAGCCAGCCATGGGCAACATTATTATGTATTGTTTGGTACTTTATTTGGTACTGTATTTGTATATCTCAGATGTTTGTGCCCCACCTTTCTCTTAAAGATAATCAAGGCACTACTATTAAACTAGTAACTATTAATATTAATATTACAGACTACTAATAACAATAACAATAACAATAATATGGACATCCCTCGGTATTCATGGACCGTGGTTTCAGTTACCCACCAATACCGGGGATACGGGAAGACCCACTCCAAACAAGTTCAGAAGTTTTTTAAAAACCCTCAGTAACTTGCCCATCATTGCACAGCATTTTTGCTGCATTTACAGGGCTCCAGGCAGTCTCTTTGGCTTCTTCCAGTTCTTCCGGTTTGCACGAAGGCCCTTGTCTCCATCCAGCTTCACCCCAGAATACCTTGCCATGTACGCAGAGACTTCTTTCCTCCAACAGAGGGTGTTTTTCCCCACAAGCCTCCTTCCTCCAGAGTAAGGGAACCTTTGGATCCAACTTACCCCTACAGTCAGAGCTATTTCAACCCCCCGCCCCGACACCTGAGGTGATAGGACAAATGCTGCCCGCCTTACTCAGGCTCAATCCTAACCTGGAGTTAGGCAGGCACAGTTAAGCCAGCAAAGTTTGGCTGGCACAAGGGACACCGTAAGGTATGTTTGGACCACTCTTGGAGAGTGCCAAGCACACAGAGAGGCCAGCACACAGATGAGCACCATCCTTCCTGGCTCAGAGGATGGTCCAAACGCACGTTATGATGGCCCTGGTGCTTGCCAAACTTTTCTGGCCTAACTCCAGGTTAGGATTGCACTCTCAATGATGTCAATGACTCTCCTTCCTTCCACATTTTCTATTCCTCTCTGTCCCTCTCTTCCCTTTCCAATACTGGAAGTGGAAGGAGAAGCAGTGGAGGCAAGTAAGTGAAGAGATCAGCACCTCACCACCATCATCACCAATCTACTGCTTGAGTTGACCAGTTGGCCTCGTAGATGGGCTGCCCCTGCCTGTAGTATTGCAATGACATCAATGTACATGGGGGGGGGGGTTGACCAGCAAATAGTGGCTTTTGTTGATGAACAGCTGTCATCTACATTCACAACTTTGTCAGTGGTCCCTACATATTCATGTGTATATTTGAGGGAGAAAATGTGCATAGTTACTAAAATATGAGCAGCTATAATTTACTCTAAACAATGAGATGGTTTAGGTTGTCATTCCAAAAAGTACACTAATACAAATGCTAATAATGGTATGAAAAAATACCAGAATTGGGGCTATTGATATACAGATTAATAGCCCCAATTCTGGTATCCCGCCCCCCATAACACAGGATATCCTATGCCTAAAAACAACCTAAGAGATTCCTATGCAGCTATCATAAAAACCTCACATGAATTTCTCTAAAGCAGCTTGAGTTCTCCAGTGATGTCCATAAGACCTGGATCTCAAACAAAACCAGACAGTGCAGTATTATTCAAACTGTGGGTCGTGACATGATGTCACATGGGTCGCCGAAAGCTGGGAACAGCCATCTTGGAAACTGCAGGCCTTACTCTTGCTATATTCCTTTTGTGAGTGTTAAAAGTTTGAATTTTCAAGTGAGGGTTTTTTTAAAATATTTTTTTTTAGTTCAGTGCTTTTATATAGTATTTTAAGCTAATCTTGCTTTCTGTCAAAGACGTTTCATGGCTAGGCAATTGCCGCAGTCCGAGAATGCCAGTTTGCATTCTAGGAGTGTCATTTGATGACGTCACAATGACGGCGCTTCCTACTTGATTATGTCACTTCCATGTTAATGACATCACTTCTGGTGGGTTCTGGCATGAGTGCCCTTCTAAAAAGTGGGTCCTGGTCTAAAAAGTTTTACTACCACTGAGATAGTGGATACAGAGGTCAGCTTCTCAGGCTTCAGAATGAGCTATCAAAAATATATGCAGAGGGAGGGAGGGAGAGAGATCACGATTGCCAACTAATGCCAGTTGTCGGGACACGTTCCTCTCCTTCTGTGCTCTTCAGTGCCTTTTGGAAGCATTAGCAGCTTGTGCATGAAGACGATCATGGCTTTATAGCACATAAGAGAGCCTATGTGGGATTAGGCTGGAAATATTTCCTGAATTATAGAGCTGTAAGCTGTAATAAAAAGTAATAATGATTCACGCTCGCGCAGTGCCTTTCATCCTCGGATCTCGTCTCCAAGCACTGTGCAAACATTCATTAAGCCTCTGCCGTCCCCACAAACAAGCCTGATGCTGTCCACATCTGAACAGGGAGGGAGAAGAGCGACTTCCCCAAGGTCACAGGCTGAGCGCAGGGAGGAAGCCGTATTGGTGGGGCCTTGCAACGGAAGGAACGGCAAAAGGGAACTGGGGAAAGGGAAGGTGGGCAGCAGGCAGGGGGAAGATCCAAAGCCCAGAATCGTATTTCTGAACTCTTCAAGGTTGCTGACTTGAAGTACCCCAGATTGACATTTGGATGTCAATCATGCTGGCACCAGACTGCTTGTGGGGGGGGGGGGGTTCTGGCTGATGGCCCTCCACTGGGCTTCCTGTGGTCCCTCTGCATATTTTCTGGTACCTCATTGGTTGCTCAACCACCAGCACTGAGGGTTCAAGGGGTTTAGGACAGTGATTCTCAATCTGTTTAGCCCCAGGACACAACTGAATCACAATAGACACAAACTTCATTTTTTTTTTTTAAGCAGCACTGATTTTTATTAGGAATCTGGGCATAGGGTGATAGTAAATGTTGATTCCTCAGATTATTTAAGGATGTTTTTGTCACACACCCAGGGCAGACCCGGCCCTGGGGTGGCAGGCTCAAGGGGGCCAAAGAGGTTCGTACGAGAGGAAGCGGGGAGCCCCAGGAAGGTTGAGCCGGTTCAAGCAGGTAAAGTCAGCCTCAACCAGTGGTGTCATTCAAATGATTTAGGAACAGGAACTCACTTTTGATTGGCACTTGTCGGGAACCCGGAACCAGCCACGGAGCCCGTTAGGATTCGGAACGCCCGTTCTGGTCCGTTCCCCCTGAATGACATCACTGGCCTCAACCCAGTTGCAGGGCAAGGGAGTTGCTTCACCCTAACCCTAACCTTTTATTCTGGGAGTAGGAGAGTAACCCTTTACCCTAACCCTTTACTCCACAACCTCCTGCTCTGCCTTCCCATACACAACTGCCCTCATCACTGGCTGCTGGCTGCTTTTTATGGCTAGGTCCCACCCAGTGATGTCATTCAGGGGGAACGGACCAGAACGGGCGTTCCGGATCTTAACGGGCTCCGTGGCTGCTTCCGGGTTTTTTTTGTTTTTGTTTTTCAACATTTGAATTTGAACTCAAAAGTGAGTTCCTGTTCCTAAATCATTTGAATGACACCACTGGTCCCACCCCTAGACTCCACCCCTTCCTCTGCTCTGAGGAAGGGCTAGCTGCCCAGAAGGGCACAGGGGGTTGCATGATCACTCCTGACACTACACTCTATCCCCAGGATTTTGGCCTGGCTTGCCCTGGCTGATCCTCTTCCTGCTTTCCCCAAGGGCTTTGCTTGGGCCCTGGTGGGAGACCAGAGGCTGCTGCCATTCCTTGTCCGTGGAGGCAACCCTCAGCTCCAGGTAAGGCCAGGGTCCAGGGGGACAGTGGAAAGTTTTGTTAAATGTATGCATTTAACTTTGCAACTTTGCAACTAAGGACACAATCCTAACCAATTTTCCAGCACTGGGGTAAGGGCAATGCATCTCCCACAAAAGGGAACAAACATTCCCTTGCCTTGAGGAGGCCTCCGTGACTACTACTCCCACTGCAGGATGCAGAACATGTCCCATTGGCACCGCTAGGTCAGTGCTGGAAAGTTGATTAGGACTGCACCCACAATAACAAACCCAAAACACAACACAGTGCGGGGGGGAAAATGTGAGAGGCAGTAGTGATCCAGGCTGAAAATATCCCTGATAAATTTTAATTGATTGATGCATTGATTAAATGATTAATACATCCATTGATTAATGCATTCCTATTGGCACAAGGCCAACTCCATATCCATAGGAATTGGGCCAACGGATCTACAAAACTGAAAATTCGTTCTGGTTCAACAATTAGGCTCTATGCCTCCTCATAAGCCCTAGAACTACCTATGACTCTCCTTGGACATACACAACCTCTTTTGGTTGGAGCAGGAAAGTTTGAAATGGAGGGAAATAAGATCCCACATGCACCATTGTCAATGGATACACCCAGTGATGTCATTCAGGGGGAACGGACCAGAATGGGTGTTCCGGATCCTAATGGGCTCCGTGGCTGGTTCCGGGTTCCCGACAAGTGCCAATCAAAAGTGAGTTCCTGTTCCTAAATCATTTGAATGACACCACTGGATACACCCCTCCTACCTCTTCCTCACTCTGGTTCCTCCCTCTCCCTGCCTGTTACACCCGAGTCCTCTCCTTTCCTGCCCACCCCGATCCCCATCGCAGACTTACCAGGTCTGGTGGGCTTGACGCGGTCTGCCACCACTGACAGCCATTTTGCAACGTGGCAAATTCTTCTGCTGTCCTAAAGCCCGCCTTCTGACAGCCCAATCCTGGAAAGGATAATCCAATATGTAATCTTAGCAGGATGAATGTTCCCAATATTTTTAATGGTTCCTTTGACCAAAATGTCACTTAGGGCGCAATCCTAACCTTGCGTTAGGCCAGCATATTTAAGCCAGCAAAGTTTGGCCAGCACAAGGGACACCGTAAAGTATGTTTGGACCACTCGCAGAGTCAGAAAGGCCAGCACACAGACATGCACCATCCTCTCTGACTCTGGGAGTGGTCCAAATGTGCTTTATGGTGGCCCTTGTGCCAGTCAAACTTTGCTGACTTAACTATGCCGGCCTAACTCAAGGTTAGGATTGTGCCCTCAGAAGAGCTACAGTGGTCTCTGCAGAGGTTCTCCTTGGTTTCTAGACCCCCTGAGATCAAAAGGAATCCACGGTCCTCCTCTGATCTGGAGAAAACATGTGACTTCTTTAGTGAACAGTCACTTGAAAGGGCATCTAAGGCTGAAGACATCCAGCATGAAAAGCATCTCTCTGTGTTTTGGCTTCCCAGCAATTACCCTTTTGCTTCAACAGTGCTGCCCTTGCAGCAGGAACATGTCATTCACATTGTCAAAATAGACATATATTTTTATCTCTTTGGTTTTCTCCAGGATGAACTGCTGCAGCTTCCAGCTGAGTGAGCCTAATCTGTTTCCTAACATGCCGGAGTCTTGTTCCTCTCTTGATGTGCGTTTTTCCCCCTAGAAATGCAATGTATTTCTGAAATAGTAGGTTTGATGATCATTTGGGGTGTGACTTTGAAGTGGGCACATAGTCTACAGGTAATAACAGGGAATTCAAAAGACAATTGCTGGCTATGCAGCTACAGCCATAGCGGAAGTAGTAAATAGGGACACCGGCTGATTTCTGACACTTGTTTTATGAACATTTTTGTACACTGATGGACAGAGACTCGTGGATTTTTGCATGCTGTGGTGCTCATTTTCCCCATCAGAAAGACCTTCTTCCACAACAGTCCACACGGCCAGATCATACCCTTGACACAGGTCTTATTTGGCCACTAATAGGATTAGATCATTCTTCCAAATTTGAATCGTGAATGGTTTGCCTGCTGGGAATCGTGAATGGTTTGCCCGCTGCCTGTAAACCAAAAGAAAGCGAAAATGTTTTCGTTCTAAAAGACATTGTAGTCTACTGATTCTCAAACGCCATGGAAAACTGGTGGCTAGAAGGCAAAATTTGATCAATGATCCTTCATGCAATATTTACCACGAACAACTATAATACTGACAGGGCCATCTCCCACATGGCTATGCACAGATCGTTTAATTAACAGCTTGAATTATTCACCCAGGACAGCGGTCCAAACTGGAGACTGCTGCAGCACCTAAAAGGCTCCCTTATCGTCCCACCAGAGAGCGTTGGGACAGCTGCAACTCCAGCCCCCGAGTGTCACCATGGCCAACCTCGCCTGCCCAGAATGCCATGTGTGTGGCCTGCTGGGGCGACAGAACCCCGGAAGCGGCTGGCCATGGCAACACTGGAGGGCTGTGATTGCTGCTGTCCCAGGGACTGTCCCAGCACTCCCCAATGCAACAGTCAGTACCGGTCACCTGGCGGACAGAAAACTCTGCTTCTAGATCCAGCCTGCAGGCTGGAATTTGGAGAGTGCTGACCTAGGATTTTGAAAGGTACCAGTCCTCTGCCTTGCTCCTTGTCCAGGGCTGTCCTACTAGTACCAGGGAGAAATGAATTTGTGTTGGAGTTGGCACAACTCCGTCAGCTGTCTAGAGGGGGCAGTCTCATGTCCGAAGGGGGCACAATGTGATGTCCTGTGACCCAGACCCTTCTTACCTGTCCTCTCTGTGATTCCTGTGGGGGTGTGGCCTTGAACTTATTCCCTTCCCTTCTCCTCTGAGCACGTGCCTTTTGTCCTCTGACCCCCAAGCTGATAAGATGTGCATACCATTATGGCTCCGATGCCCCTGCCACCTTAAGCACACCTCCATGCACGGCGATGCGGCTATAGGGCCTTGCCTCTAAGTGTTAGTTGTACCTCTGATCCTAATCAGACGCTGTAGATATGCACTGGATGGAACTGTGGGCAAACCTTTCTTTTTGCATCTTTACCAAGCCTCTGCCTCATGCGTCTTTTGTTAATAGCAGTCAGCCTGGGTGAGGTGATGTCCCAAGGGGGAATCCGCTGCTTACCCTACTCTGCTTTCCCCCATCACCAATAAGAAATTTCCAATAATTTGGTGAACCCAGTGCCAGGTACAGCGGAGGGGAGTCCTGGGCAGGTGGGCAGGGTGTGGGGTGTTGGCCAGTTGAGCATAGTGTTTTGCAATGGGCCCCATAGCTTCAAGGGTGGGAAGATCTGCAAAAGTGCCTTCCGTGTGAGGAAGAATGTATGGGTCCAGCCCCCTCCGTCTTCACCAAAAATGTAGGCTCAGTGAAGTTGAGCTCTTCCATTCCAGCGATGATTACCCCCCCCAAAAAAACAAAATTTGGATTCATCCTGAGACATGTGGCACATGGCAGCAGCACTTCTTGTCTCTTGAGGTGGAAAAGTGAGACTCCATCAAGGTCTCATCGCGATGCCAGCAAAGTGGTAGCAGACATTTCATGAAGCAACACGGTTAAATATTTTGGCTAAATACCGAGTGTCTTTGGATGTCGGGATTAATTAGCTGTTGTAAGGGTCCCTAACCATTTGAGGCTGCAAGAGGAGAAGGGAGATTGTTTCAGTTCTAACTGAAATGAACTGAAACCCATGGGTTTTCAAATGTCTCCGTAATACATAGATAGATTCAGCGTACAATGCACCCTGCCGGTAATATGTAGTGCTACAAAGAAAGGGCAACTTCAAGGGAAATCGTGGGAGGGAGGGAGACTTTCCTACATCTCCTGTATGTCACAAAATGTACTTGTGGGTACACTGGGAGCCTCCCAAGAGAGCAGGTCTACATTGTAGGGATTGGGGAAGATAGACCTTGGTGGACAATTCCATCTGCTCACAGGGGAGGAGGATCATTTTGTCATCATGATGCAAAAGGAAGGGGTCCTTTGGGGCATAAATGGTGCACCTTTCCTAGACCTTCTCTCATGCCAAATCTGGCCCTGGCTAGATGGAAGTTACCCTTCTTCTCCTGTCCAGTCTCTTGCCCTGGCCTTTGGCAGTTCTCTCCATACTCTCTGTCAGTTTCCTATCCTTCTCGGCCATGCTCCCTCCTTCCTGGCTTCCTCTGTTTTATACCCACCCCCTCTCTGCTCCTCCCCCAGCTGGAAGCACCTCTGGCTACTGGGCTCCCAATGCTACAGCTTTTGGGGTCACTCAGAGCCCAATCCTAAGTGCCCACAGCTCCAGCACCAAAACCTTTGCTCTTTCACCCCAGGTCATGCTGGTGTGGCGCCAATGGGTTTTCTCGGCTCTGCACCCCTGTTTGAATGGCGCCCATGCTTGAATGGGTCTCCTCAGCTCTGCACCCATGCCCAGAAGATCTGTATCAGGCTGCCCAGCTCACAAGAGGGGTTAGGATTCAGTGGCAGAGGCTGACGCAATCCCTGCCCCTCTCAATGGTCCAATCCTCTCCCCCTTTGCCCAGTTACGCCCTCCCACTTCAAAAACAATTAGCCCTTGTTTTAGATTGTGAGCCCTTTTGGGACAGGGAGCCATTTAACTTTAATGTTATTTGCCTGTAAACTGCTTTGTGAACTTTGTATTGAAAAGTGGTATATAAATACTAGTGATTGATTGATTGATTGATTGAATGATTGATTGATGCTGGAGTGCCATCCAACCATCTCCAAATACCCATCCAAGTTCTGTATTTGTATCCACCATATTGTATGATCCTATGCAACGCTTTCATGCAATTTCAAATCTCGCTCCTTGGGATGACAAAAGGATTTGGGGCATAAGACTGCCCTGCGACACTCATTGGTAGAGGTGGGAGAAAATGGCGATAATGAAATAAAATCACATAACACCACTTTCTGCACTTCTCATTTTTGTAAAATAAAAATAAATTCCAAACTCTGAAAAAAAAAATATTTGTCTGTGTTTTTTTGTGTTTGTTTATTATTCAATAGGGTGCATGCCTGCATTAGCTGACAGTATACCATCTATATCACCTACCTAGTACACTTTTAAAGCAATTATAATTTACACTAAATGGTAGATTTATATATAAAAATTAGTAGTGTATTTATACTACTAAATGGATTCCCATCCCATCGTACTTGTATGGTCATAAGGCATCTTTCTACTTAGTTAGGCCATTAGTTGATCTGCCCAACTGAGAGCTTGATGGATCTGTCCAACTGGCTGATGATGGTTCTCTAGGGTTTCAAGCCGAGAGAGATTCCCACTGCTGCTTTCTGAGTTTGAACTCAGGACTGAACTCAAGAATTCCTGCTTGTAAAGCAAGTGGCCTACCATTGAGCTGTGGGCCTCCCTTGAGGTTATTCATGATGAGTGTTAGCAGGACTTGCACCAAGCTGAGATAATGGCATTTGATGGCTTATTTCAGATATCTGGTCACCCTGTTAAGTGGCAATGTTACAGTTTTTAACTTGGTTTACTGGTGCTGAATGGCTCTGATTGTTTTTGTCTTTGTTGCCTTGAGATGAGTGCAAAGGAAGGGCTATACATTGGGTTACTAGATACAAACTGGGGCACAGTGCCTATACCTTTAACCATTGTATAGAGCAGTGGTTCCCAGCCTAGAGGGTGGGAGGCCCAAGGGGGTTGCAAACCAATTTTCAGGGGGTCACGAAGCTGGGCACAACCACCTTGGAAGCTTCAAATTGCCTAGGAAAGGGGCTTCCCCATTAAATTGCCACTTCATCAATGCTTGTGGCTGCGGAGGAAATTAGCCTTGCTATGGACTCGTTTCGTTGTGTGCATACTGTATATGTGTGATGAAGTTTCTCCTGGGTCTCTTTCCAAGGGAGCATGTCATATCTTCCATATGCATGCCTAGGTGAGACTCAGAACATGGGGAAGAGGAATGTAAATACACTGAAGCCTATCTAAAATTTGGCTTCACCACCTTGATCAGCGATAGCATAGAGAAGCCACAATGCGTTCTGTGCAATGTTGTTCTCAATGCTGAATCAATCACTGAACTCAAAACTCAAACGTCACTTAGATACAAAGCACTCAAAACGGATGTGGAGTTCTTTCGACTGTCAAGAGGTGTGATTTATTAAAAACCATGACTTCACTTCCTACTTAATGACATCACTTCTGGCCCTAAGTCTTAGGAGTTTGACGCTAATGGCAAAATTGTGAAAACCTTGGTAAGTACGAATAATATCATCATGTTATATATCACTTGATACAAAAATTAATGCAGAATGCAATGAAACAAACTGGAGTGTGATATCTTGACTCTATCAAATGTTATGGCCAAAACCCCAGAAAACAATAATACAACTGTCATATAAAAATAGCAGTTTGTTAGGAATAATATGTTATATATCATTTTATGTGGAATTTCATGCAGAATGCAATGAAACAAATTGGAGTGTAAAATCTTCATTCTATCAAAAGTTATGCCCAAAAAAGCAAGAAAATGTGATGTCACTTCCTGTTATGTAATTTCCAAGGGATCATTTTGCCCTCTGCAGCAAGCTATACTTTCATTAGCTACGCCAGTGGATACAGTGGTATGTAAACCAGATCAGAAAGCAAAGACTTGCTACAAATCTGCTGTGACTATACTGGGAATATTTTTTTCAGTCATTTCTACTGCAGTTTTTACATTTTTCTAAGGCGTTTTTCCTTTTTATCATCAAATTATCTTTTATCTGGCATTAGTGAATTACTTGTCAGACTCATCTGTTGGTCAGACATAACCTTAAATTGTGTATTAGATTACAGGAAGATTTTCACCTACCATAATCTCAATCATGGAGATATTGTCAAGGGTGTGTGTGTGTGTGTGTGTGTGTGTGTGTGTGTGTGTGTGTGTGCAGTGGCGGGCCGGGCCGGGAGCGTGCCCCATGGCAGGCGCTGAACACGCGCCCCCCCCAAGTTGCCCCACTCCCACGCGTCACACAGACACGCCTCCCTTACCCTGAAAACGCTCTATTTCGGAGCGTAAGGGAGGCGTGGGCGGGTCAGAAACCGCACGGTCTCTCCCGGACTGTGCGCAATTGCGCCCCACCACTGTCCCGCGCCCCATGGCTTGTGCCATGGGGTGCTACAGGTAAGATACGTGCCTGTGTGTGTGTGTGTGTGTGTGTGTGTGTGTGTGTGTGTGTGTGAGAGAGAGAGAGAGAGAGAGAGAGAGAGAGAGAGAGAGAGAGAGAGAG
>JAJKFI010000051.1:6244098-6259974 GCA_029204185.1 Lerista edwardsae | reverse complement strand
TCCAAGCCCCCAACTCTGCTATTATTCACACAAATACACAACAGGTTGGTGACTGACAACCCTCTGATTCCGCTGACGTCAGACTCCATTTCTGATGGTGTTCTCAGGATCCATTTCAACAAACCAACTGGACCAGAATCAGTGTGTCATAGCACAGGATAAATCAGATCCTTTTCTATCAGGTGTTGAACAATATAACTCAGTACACTGAGTTCATTTGAGGTTTTCTGCACAGCAACACTCATTTCAAATAGGGCTATTTGGAAGAATAAGAGAAAACAACAACACTTTTTTTTTCTTTTTTTACTTGGGTTTGTTTTATTTTTTTTACTGAAGGCGAGGGGTGAAGTTGCAAACAATTGCCAGATCGTGCTGTGGAAAAATATCATTTCACTCTTGAACTAATATGAGATGCAACAGTTTGCCTCCACTGGAGATTGATCTTGTATATTTGTCTTTTGGCATGTGTGCGTTTCAAAGAATGTGGGGTTTATTTCCCTTTTTCTGTAGATGAGCTCTGTGGTAGATCGCCAAAATAGTACTCCTCCTAGAATGTGGGGTGATGTTGAGGCCTCGGCTGTCAAGACCATTTGTGGTGCCGCAATGAATCTCCACAGTCGCATTCCTTCATTCTGTGTCCAGTCTCAATTTTTGCTTCCTGTTGTGCTGTTCTTAGGGTGCAATCCTAACCAACTTTCCAGCACTGACATAGCGGTGCCAATGGGGCATGTTCTGTATTCTGCAGGAAAATAGCATCCTCAAGGTAAGGGAATGCCTGTTCAGGAAGTGACTGGGCCTGGAATGGGTCAGAGATTGCCAAAAGGCATGGTGGGGTGTCACTGGGGCAATGTGCCCCCATCACACCCCTCTTTGTGACGCTATTGGTTAGAAGGCTGTTCCTAGTCTGAACAATTATGCTGCTCCCATTCATTTCAATGGAGTTCATTCAGGTGAATTTGCTGGTGAATTGGATCCAGCCATTAACTTTCTCTTGTCCAGAGAGAGAGAAAGAGCGCTGCCTTCATTCATTTATTTTTCTCTTCCTCACTTAGATATACAGGCGTGACTTGGTATCCACTGCAGTTCCGTTCTGGACCTCCCCATGGATGCCTGAAACTGGGGACACTGTTTTAACGATAGGGGGACATCAGTAGTTTTGCTGCAACAAGGTTAAAAAAAGAGATTTGTTTAATGTTGTTTAATAGGCATCTCAGTATTCATGGTATTCGTGGATAACTGAAACTGTGGATACCAAATCAGTGGATACTGGACATACCAGTATTGTAGAATCTATTCCCTCCTCCTGCTTTGTTTTCATCCTTGTTTTTCCTGCTTTCTGTTGAGATTGTCGATCAGGAGAAGCTGCTATTCCCCCCCCCCACACACACACACACCTAGCCAAATATTAACCCTCTTGCTTTTGGTTGCTGCTACGCATACATCACCCCATCAGTAAAGCCATCTGGAAGCTAAACACATATTTCCATTTCCATCATTTCTGAAGTTGTTACATTGCTCGGTTGCTAACTTTTAACGTATCACATACACTCAGCCATATCACAGTCACAAGACTGTTAGTCGTAATGGCATTGGGGTGACTAAGGGGGGCAGTTTAAGCAATCAGCAACATCAAAGGACAAAAGCTGTGCCTGGATTGTATCATTGTAGACCGTGGGTGCGATGGGAGAGCATGTTTGAATATGATCCGCAAACATTCAATCTGGATATAGAAAAAAAAAAAGCAGATTCAGGGGAATGGCCACTTAACTGGTTCTTTGGCATCCCAGTTTTCTATGTACAGAGGATTATTTTGTGGAGGATCTTTCAAGAATATAACCAGTAATATACAAAATCCCTTCCCCACCCATGAGAGGCACATGCAAACCATCTGGGGTTTTGCAAGCATGTGCGTCAAATACTTGAAACATCTCAAGGGGGCTTTTGAGCATTTGAAAGGGATGTTTACGGAAAAGCCAGATGGTTTGCGGTCACCCTGCCAGGCCATCCCTCTACATTGAAAGCCAAGACACTCCCCCCCCCTCCAATTCAGCTGCTGGTCCAGCAAAGAAAAGTGGGAAGCAGGAAGGGGTGTGTGAACGCTAAGCACTAGGCACTACTGCCCTGGACCAGCCTGGCTTCTCCTAGCAGCAGTGGTGGGATTCAGCCAGTTCTCACCTATTCTGCAGAACCGGTTGCTAATTTTAGGTTGGGAGAGGGAAGAAAGGCAGCGGCCGCCCTGAAGGACATAGAACCGGTTGTTAATTTATTTGAATCCCACCACTGCCTAGCAGGTTATTATTTATTTATTTATTTATTTAATTTATACCCTGCCTTTCTGCCTCACGGGCGCCCAAGGCGGCTTACAATATTTAAACACAATAAAACACAATATTTGACCATTAAAAACAATAATTAAAAACATAAAATAATTAAAAATCTAAAACAAGCCCCGTGGATCCTAAAATGGGTTCCCTTCCCTGTCATCTACTCATGATATGAGAGGCTGGAACAAGCCACAGCAGCAGCCTTATTGCAGTATCAGGGTGTCACAAAGACAGGCTCTCTGGGCTACAGCTTGTCCCCACTACGTTGCAGCCTCCCTATAACCTGTGTGCTTGTGCCTGTACTTCCTGCTTTGGGGGCGGGGGGCAATGCAACTGCTCTAAAATTCCTTGGCTTCCCCTATTGCTTCCCCTTTGCCTTCAAAGCCAGGCCTTTGTTTGTTTAACGTTTCATTACAGCTTGTTTACTATCTGAAGCCTAGCAGGCAGGCAAGGTCTGATGGTCATTTGTATCAATTTCCTGTACAAATGCATGCCGTTGCTTCCATTATTCACTTATGATTATCGTAGGAGGGTGACATATAATACAGTCCGCTCCCTATGAGACTCTTGCCTTACAAATGAGTGACATGTTGCCAGGCTCTGCCTGACTGCCAAATCAGAAATGGTCCCGGGAGCATTCGGCCCTCTGACTGTTAAGGGGGGGGAATCCATTGAAACACTGGCTTCATTTTCATATATCCGAACATTAGCCAGGGCAACTGGTGCTCTCTCATGGCTGTTGATAACTCACCCTGTCCTGTTAACCCATCAATAGTCATTGACCTCAATGTGCAGAATTATTTTAAGCATGGTCCATACTGCTTCTGGACAATTCTGAAGTGGATTTGCAAAACTGTGGATGAATTTATTTATTGCACAGCATAGTCTGTTGTGCCTCTGGGCTGGCGGACGGAGTGCTCCATTGGTGCAGATGTGCTGTAAAGCATGTTACAACAGTGTTGGGAGTTTGTCGTGCTGGTAGGAGGGCATGTGCCATCCCATCAGCTGTTCCAAGCTGCAGAGGGGCAGGGGAAGGGATGGGGTGGGAGGGGAGGGGAGGGGACAGGGCAGGGGAGGGTGAGGAGGGGCAGGAATGGTGGATCAGGTCCCAGGAGGGGGCGCAGAATCAGTGGTGCTGGCATGCACTGTAATCCCTCTTCCAAAGCCAACTGCTCCAGTACAGATCCACTTGACCCCTGGGTCAGAGCATGTGTCTTTGGGCTGGTGTGAAATCTTTTATGTGTAAAGGTCCACTCCTATTTAAATTTCCAGCACTGATGCAGCTGCAATGCAGCCCCGAGGTAAGAAAACAAACATTCCCTTGCCTTGAGGAGGCCTCAGGATGAAATCCTAACCTGGGGTTAGGCCGGCACAGTTAGGCCAGCAAAGTTTGGCCAGCACTAGGGACACCGTAAAGTATGTTTGGACCACTCTTGGAGTCAGATAGGTCAGCAAGCTAACGTGCACCATCCTCCCTGACTCTGAGAGTGGTCCAAACGAGCTTTATGGTGGCCCTTGTGCTGGCCAAACTTTGCTGGCCTAACTCCAGGTTAGGACTGTGCTCACAGTGACTTTCTTCCTCCCCCCCCCCCACAACACAGGATGCAGCATATAACCCCATTGGCACAGCTGCATCAGTGCTGGAAAGTTGGATAGGGTTGGGCCCTAATCATAGTTGTTGTTAACAACAACAATCCAAACTTATGTTCTGGTCACAATATGAAAGAAAATGGCCATCTTTGGGAGCTGATCTGAGCAAAAGACGTGACATGCCAAATGATTATTTCCTCTTCCCGAAAAGTTATAAGACTTTCTGAAATGGGGATTCATAATGAAAGTGCATCTTCTCTTCATCCATAACTGGAACACCGAGACGGCAAAGCTATCATAATGCAGTGCCAGTGGGAAATAAACACACATCAATAAATCTTATTATTTCTAGAACCGGGCTGCAACGCGAGCAATTTTAATGAGAGTATAAAAGGTCTAGCCTTATACGCTGCGCAACAGGCATGTCCTCTGGTGTGGTTTAGCAAGCAGAGACAGAGACTCTCTAAGGTCATTCTGGCCTGGGGAAGGCTAAAAGCCTGACCTTTCCACTTTCAGTGGCTTAGGAGCCTGCTATCCCATCCAGCTTTATGAGCCTACTAGTCCAGCGCACTTACCATATCAAATCAAAAGAATTCAAACGAAAGCCCTCTCAACTGGATTCGACAGTACTAGGTGTGCATATTGCCAGGATGAAACCCCGGGAAACTCCGAGTACCAGAAGTGGGCCATTTACAAGATGCCATTCTGAGAATAGGCCAAAATGCATTGAAAAGTCCTATACGTAAACTGCGCCAGTCCCAAGCTCGGACACAGTCCAACCACAGGTATGACTGCAGTTTTTCTCAGAGCTGGGTGTGCACATTGCAGGAAAGGCAGTCCGGGAACTTTGGAGTACCCGGGGTGGGCCATTTCCACCAGGTTCCAGTCTGAGGTTTTAGGATTTTGCATGCATTTTGGCCCATTTACAGATTGGGACCTGGTGGAAATGGCCCACCCCGGGTACTCCAAAGTTCCCGGACTGTCTTTCCTGCAATGTGCACACCCAGCTCTGAGAAAAACTGCAGTCATACCTGTGGTTGGACTGTGTCCGAGCTTGGGACTGGCGCAGTTTACGTATAGGACTTTTCAATGCATTTTGGCCTATTCTCAGAATGGCATCTTGTAAATGGCCCACTTCTGGTACTCGGGATTTCCCGGGGTTTCTTCCCGGCAATATGCACACCTAGTACTGTCGAATCCAGTTGAGAGGGCTTTCGTTTGAATTCTTTTGATTTGATATGGTAAGTGTGCTGGTAAGGAACTGGACTATACAGACAATGCATCGTAACGGTTGTTTATCAATTGTGAAAGAGCTTTCTCCCATCAGAGAGGGCTTTTCGGACCGCATCGCCCACTGATGTAATTTTGGCTTAACTCAATTGACAGTGAAACTACCCTGGCATAGATCAGGCGAAGCCATGAGCTCTGGAAAGTGTATAAATGGTCATTTTCTTCCGTACGGTCTAGACAGCGGAGTCCTGGAGATGAGATTTCATCTCTGTGATCAGCCTGCCAGGAGAGCCCTCCTTCCAGTAATATTGTTTTTGTGTTCGCATTCGGATGAGGCAGCAGAATCTGAATGTTATCGTCCCTCTGCCTTTGAAGCAAAAACACAGTCAAACAGCATTAGCAGGGAAGAGAGACCAGCAGCTCCGTATATTATGGAGGTAACGGAAGAATCTGCCACTGGAGCAGGTCAATAATATATATGTTTGTACATTTTATTTTCTTAATGGCAGGAGGGAGGAAGAGGGTGAAGGAAGCAGTCAGCATGGCCAACTAGATTCTGCCCAGAATCCCCAGATTGTCAGAGTGCAATCCTAACCCGGAGTTAGGCTGGCACAGTTAGGCCAGCAAAGTTTGGCCGGCACAAGTATGTTTGGAGCCCTCTCTGACTCAGAGAGGCCAGAACATAGATGTGCATCATCCTCCCTGACTCCAAGAGTGGTCCAATGGCTCTTTATGGTGGCCCTTGTGCCAGCCAAACTTTGCTGGCCTAACTCCAGGTTACGATTGCACCTTCAGTGTTATCAAATGATACAGAACTGTTTTTCCCAGTTGTCAAAAGAAAGTGTCATTGCTTTTAAAGACATTGAGCTGCTCCAGTCGTCTCCAAGCAGCTTCCATTGTTTGTTTGGCCAAGGTCTGCACAGCTCTGCCTGCTTCCAAGCCCCTATCAAACTTGTTCATAAATCAGATGTTCATAACTCAGATGTTTGTACGTTGGGGGCTTTGTGTACTTATCTAATCCTGGGCCCCAAGTGAAGAGGCAACTCACCATGCAATTCACATGCTCCCCAAGTGTATAACTTGCCTCTGCCAGAGAATCCTTTCAGGTGCAAGAAAGACTTTCCCTGTTCATTTCAAAAGAGTGGAACGCTGTTGGCTGAGGCTACATGAGATTAACATGGTCTAGCCCAGCAATTTTCAGGCAGTGTGCCAAGGCACATTGGTGTGCCACAAATGGTCCGCAGATGTGCCGCAGGAGTTTGGGTGAGTCACTTATTCATAGGACCATTGGGGATGTGAGCCCCGCACCGGCAGTGTGGTGTGTCTTGCCAATTGTTGAAAAAATGATGGCGTTCCTTGACAATTTTAGTGCTTTGTCAACGTGCCGTGAGATGAAAAAGGCTGAAAATCACTTGAGCCAACATGGCCCCACTGCAACTCCAAGCAAGCAGGACCCACATCCCAATTTTGCCGCATGTAGCTATTGCCACGGTCCTTTTTCTCACCCGCTGCACAGAAAAAGGAGGCGACAGGTGGTCCTTTATGCTGGGAGGGTGGCGGCCAAAACTTCTGAATATGGAAAAACGCGGCTGTCTCATTGGATTTGCTTTAGGATGGAACACCAGCCTTGCACTGATAAATTTGGTGCTTGGTTCTTCACATGATGAGGGGGGCAATATCCTGAACTGGATCCCGGGGCTTACTCTTCCTTGCCCTTTGGTGTGCCACTTTAAATAGCAACCCCCAGCTCAAGCAGCATGGAAAGACAGTGCAATTCTTTTCCTTTGCTTGGAACGAAGCAAATGGCAAATAAAAGAGCTGCTTCACACTGCAGAAGTTTCTTCCTGATGGAATGCTGGCTACCTTGGAGAGCACCTATAGGCAGAAGTTAGAAAATCAATGGCACTTCAATTTAAGTGCAATGCGGAAACCACGTCTCTCCTTAATTTCTTTGGAGAGATATAATCCATTCTCCTTTTCAGCCACAGGCTTGTTGGTGATAACTACTTCCAATAGAAAACAATGGTGTTCATTATTATGGTCTGTCACCTAACAAAGAAAGGGAAGGGAAAAAGTCTTGCTTGGGATCTCGGGCCTGGTTCACAAAAGCATCAGATGGGGTGGTAAGACTGCTCCTGAACAATATCTCTTGTGATTGCAGGGTTGAGTACAGAATGAAATTCCACTTTTTAATAAACCTCCTGTCCTCCTTGAACATAGAAAATTGGACCAGGTAGAAGATGTTTTGCTTACCAATCTCCTTAAAGGGCAGATTCTTCTTCTGCAAATTCTGAATGAGCTAACATTTTTCCCCACAGGGAACCATTTAGGGCTCAAGCTAAACTTGGAGTTAGGCCAGCACAGTTAGGCCAGCAAAGTTTGGCTAGCACAAGGGCCACTGTAAAGCACATTTGGACCACTCTCAGAGTCAGGGAGGATGGTGCATGTCTGTTTGCTGGCCCCTCTGACTCCAAGAGTGGTCTAGTCCAAACATACCTTACAGTGTCCCTTGTGCCGGCCAAACTTTGCTGGCCTAACTGTGCCAGCCTAACTCCAGGTGAGGACTGCACCCTTAATCGCATAATCCATTGGCTCCCAAACTTTTTTAACTGGCAGCTCCATTGACCTACTGGGCCATTGGATGCAACTCTCCATTAGGGCTAGAATCAGATACATTTTATAGGGCATCCAGTTTTTTTGCGAAGATCTTGCGATGGTTTCTGCAGCTCCCTGGAGAGCCCCAGCTCGCAGATTGGGAATCACTGACATAATCCTTCAGATGTAGTTTGAAGTGGTACAATCCAGAAACAACCCAGCCAATGGACATAGTCCGTAGTGTCATTTTCTGTTTATGGGAACTAGACCATTGGAGAAATGAGCACTCAAAAAATGCCAACTCAAATCAAGGTCACCAACATACAGTATGTGTGTCCTGGGTTCATGAGTGCATCCCACATTCAAACCAAGAGTTAAGGGAAGTGCCATTGAGACATGCTATCACGGTAACAACAGAACCTGGTGACTGTACTTGGCTCAATCTTGCCATTCTGGTACTAGTTCTATTTCCTGCCCACGAAGCAGACATTAAGCAAAATTCTGCTCTTTGCAAACTTCCAGTTCAAAAAGAATTTCAGATCAAAACTCCCCACTCTCAAATTGTTGGTAGTAGTGACTGAAAAAGGTTCACAGCCATAGTCTAAAAGCTTGCTGGGCCTTTTTGTGCTTCTCCCTCAATATATGCAGAAGCTTTTGAAGCATCTTTCATCTTTGGAGATTATAGGACTTGCTGTATGGGGGACTCACTAATTCTTTGGGTGATGTTTGTTCAGAGCTGGGTGATGCCATGAAGCCCCTAATGAGGGGCTTTTATTGGTGATTTCAAAATGCCTTTTATATCACTATGTCCAGTAAGAAGAAGAAGAAGAAAGTCTGGATACAGGATGTGTCCAGTTTGGTACCCACAGATCAAAGTATGCAGAAATAAAAATGAAAGGGCATGGTCCAGTCAAAGGGAAGGCGCACTAGAGAAGAGTTCTGAAGGCAAATATTTGGCTGGTAGAATATGGAGACTCAGGGCTCAATCCTAACCTGGAGTTAGGCCGGCACAGTTAGGCCAGCAAAGTTTGACTGGCACCAGGGCCACTGTAAAGCATGTTTGGACCACTCCCAGAGTCAAGGAGGATGGCACACATCTGTGTGCCGGCCTCTCTGACTCCGAGAGTGGTCCAAACATACTTTACGGTGTCCCTTGTGCCTGCCAAACTTTGTTGGCCTAACTGTGCCAGTCTAACTCCAGGTTAGGATTGAGCCCTCAGTTCTCTGAATAATGAGACGTTCCAGGGGCAGTACTATAAAGTTTAGTTTCCATTCAGTGAGAACAGTGAGGAACTAGAGTGTGTTCAGGTGGCAAGATGAAGTTAATAAATACCATTTTGTATAGGAGTTGCATTTCAGCAACATTTGTAAGACGTTGGGGTTAAAATAAAACTGCCCTCACCAAGTCTTCAGATCATTTTCTGTGTAAACGGAGAGATGAACATATTTGTCTGCATTTTATGCAGAGTGCTGAGGTCACCCACCTTTCCTTACCCTCACAGAAACCTTGCAGAAACTTACAGAACACACCGTTCCTCCTTCGTCAGTCTGGGATAGGCGACAAAACTGCCATCCATGGCCAATTCGGAGCTTGGTGACAGCCCCTCCCATATCTCATAGAACGTCTTGATGTGATAACTGAATATATGTTTACGACATTGATGACCAGATACACGAATCAACTCTAAAGCATTGGGCTTGCAATAATAGAAGGAGATCTGTGTGACCTGAGGAAAGGCATAAAAGGAAAAGCCCAGGCCTGGGAACTACTGAGAAGACCATCAACGAGAGGGGTAGTATTGATATTTGTCGAGGTCAGACACTGGTTGAAGACCACATCCATCAATGGCCAACATGCCCCAATGACACTTGAATCTTCTTCCTGGTGAAAGAGGTAGCTCCCAATGAACCACTGGAGTGGGTGAAGGTGCCATGAAGTCCAGTGTGCAGGGTCTTGTCCCAGGACTCTCAGCAGCTTGCAGTGGCACTAATTAGTGGCCTGAGAGAGAGAGAGAGAGAGAGAGAGAGAGAGAGAGAGAGTGCTTAGGGCAATCCCATCATATCATTCCCAATGATGGGATCTACTAAAAGGTCTACATGTGCTGAGAATAGACTAGGAAGGGGAAAGCCCACACCAGGAAGTTCTTGAGAAGTTTATCCATGACCTGAGACATTTTAATGTTCTATAACAATGTTCTGTCTCAAAACTTGTAGACTACAACTCACTTTTTAGAATGGCACTCGTGTTGGGACCCACCAGGAATGAGGCCATTAACCCAAAAGTGATGTCATTGCTAGAAGTGACATCATTAAGCAGGAAGTGCTGTCACTGTGAATGCCGCTCCTGGAATGCAACCTGGCATTCTTGGACTGCAGTGACTTCACAACCATGAAACAAGCAGACAGAAATCAAGATTAGGACAAAAAGTATGTAAAAGCACTGAACTAAAAACAATTTAAAAAAAAAAGCCTCACTTGAACATTCAAACTGTTAACACTCACAAAAGGAATATAACAAGAGTCAGGTCTGCAGTTTCCAAGATGGCTTCTCCCAGCTTTCTGTGATCCACTTGACATTATGTTGCGACCCACCAACTGGGTCCTGACCCACAGTTTGAGAAACATTGTTGTATAACATTTTGTTTGTTTTAACACTATAAACTGCTTTGGGAGCCTTGGCTGAGTCGGAAGGTTGGTCTATAAATGCAAAAAATAAATATACAAATGCCACGGAGGTGCCAGCCCATTCACACCCAGAAGCCCATCCCTTGATGTTGCATTTGGCAAGCAATGAACGTGCATGTGTGAACCAACCTTGGGAGGACTCCTCTTTGCACAGAACACTGACTCTACTGTAATCAAATCCGATTAGCCAAATTGAAAAGCGGAATTAGCCTGACGCTTGTCTCCCAGATTGCAGCCTGCGTCTCCCTTTGTCTGCGACACCAAACCCCGCGCACTGTTGGCATTTCACAAAAATAACAACAAAGAAAGCTAAAAACAAATAACAAGGAGATGAATGAGCAGGAAAGAACACAGCTTGATTTGATGATCCCAGGGTGAGTTTGTGATGCTGACACATAGGGGGGGGAAAAATCTGTAATCTTTTGCTCGCTTGTAAAAGGCATCCAATTTGTCCCGGAAGTCATAGAGAGACAATAAACATGATGCCCTGTGAAGCCAGATTCAATTTTCAGAGAAGAGCTGGCCTTTAAGCCAATTAAGTGGAGATGAAAAAAGTGATATACATATCAAAAGAAAACGTTAAACTTGAAATTACTCCTTCCCCCCATTTTTTCTCAAGGGAACATTTGTGTTTCCACTGGAAGAAGAAGCCTGGATGTTCTGTAAGTGAAATTTTTCCCATCTCCCCAGCCCTATTAATTATATACCATAATCACTTGGTTAAAGTCCGAGAGCCCTAGAGAGTGACATGGGCAGCTTCCAGTGAGGAATCTCATCCCCTCCTTGCAGGCGGCTGCCTGAATTACCATCAGTTGCTGAAAGATTAAACTGACTTCCTTTTGTGGGACTTCTCTTTTATCACTGATGTAGCAACATTCAGGCTCCTCACACTCTATTCATATCAACGAATTAGCATATTATGGTGATTAGCTCCGCACGGGAGCCTTGGGAAATGAGAGGCAACGTTTTATGAAGACGGTGCTGAATTGCGGGTATCCAGTTTTCAGGTCCTGATAAAGGAAGCTCGATCCGCACTCCGGTACGGGCACCTCCACATCTGGCGTGAGGCTGCAGCTCCATTGTGAGGTCCTAGAACAGACCTGCAGAGCTCGTGAGCCACCAAGCTAAGGACAGCTCAGACGAGGCCCATCAGGACTCAGGCACTGTAAAGAGTCTTGAGGGTGACCTAAACTGGATTTTCCAGCCGGGCAGCTCAAGCCACAGGCCGGGGATTGTTTCTGGATATCAGAGGAAGGAATACACTCCGTTCAGAGTCAGGATGCAAAGGCATTTTATGTCTCCTAAGCCTAACACAATGCCAACAAAGGTTCGCATAGTCAAAGCTATGGTTTTCCCAGTAGCAATGTATGGCTGTGAGAGCTGGACCATACGAAAGGCAGAGCACCGAAGAATAGATGCTTTCAAATTATGGTGTTGGAGAAGACTCTTGAGAGTCCCCTGGACTGCAAGGAGATCCAACCGGTCAATCCTCCAGGAAGTCAAGCCTGATTGCTCCCTGGGAGGACAAATCCTGAAGCTGAAGCTCAAGTACTTTGGCCATCTCATGAGAAGAGAGGACTCTTCAGGAAAAAACCCTTATGCTGGGAAAGATTGAAGGCAAAAGAAGAAGGGGGCGGCAGAGGATGAGATGGTTAGATAGTGTCACCAAAGCGATGAACATGAAGTTGGGCGAACTCCGGAAGCTAGTGGAGGACAGGGAGGCCTGGTGTGTTGTGGTCCATGGGGTTGCGAAGACTCGGACACGACTTAGCGACTGAACAACAACAAAGTCTAACACAAAGCTTGTATCATCAAGCAAAGCAAAACTTGCCAAGTGTTACCAGGTGGCTTGGAGTGACACTGCAGCCTACTGGCGTCCCGAGTCATGTCGCACCTTACCTAAGTTACGGCAAGCTTATATAGGCTCGGTGCCGGCTTATCAGGACATCAGTGCTAACTGGCAAAAACAGAGTATTTGACGACACAATGATATATGACCGATTCCTACTTGGGTCCCATCATTAAAAGACCTATCGTCTCAACAAATGGGAGATGTTCCCATCATTAGGAGACCTCTTGCTATGCACCTGCGACAGATAAGGAACATCTTATCAGCCACATGCAAAGATAGCAGGACAGACACTCACCAATGAGGAGGTCAACAGGAGATGTTCCCTCATTAGGGTGGAGGGTACCTAGCTTAACGGGTACACATAAAACATAAACATTATTCAGGGTTTTGAAGTGGACAATGTCTTATTGCCCCATTCTCATAACATCACACAGGGACGGTGGCCAGAAGTCTTTGTTTTGACCCCACCTTCTCTTGCTTCTCAAGGGAGCTGCTCTGTGGGCATGCAGGCAGCTCCCCCACCTCTGCAAGACGTGAGACAGTAGCTAGATCTTAGCATAACATGGGAGGCAGCAGCTAGGCCTAACTCCGGCCGTTACACTGTTGGCCTGTTTACCATCACCCAGCTCTGTCCAAAAGAGGGAGCTGATCAAGATGAGACCAGTCACAGAAGCCCCCTGGAACAGACCCAAGCAGGACACAAAGTATTTCTTTATTTAGCAGAGTGCATTTTTAAGAGGCAAGCCCAGAAGATCTAAGGATGAGAAAGTCGTATGAGAGAACGGGGGGGGGCATGTTTGGTTTTTCAGCAGAAGCCTAAGAGATGGAGCCGGCACAATCTCTTTAGGGAGTCCGAAGGATCCTAAACCCCAAGGGAAATCATCCGTCTGCAGATCCACTATGTTCTTCATTTTTTCGACCAGCCTTATGCACTGAGCGTTTCTGGTGAAGTGTTGGCAATAAATAGTTTTGCATTTTAGACCACCCTACCTCCGAGGGTGTTGTACTTAGTTCCTTCCCTCCTTTTGTCCTCACAACAGCCCTGTGAGGTAGGTGAGGCTGGGAGATGGTGACTGGCTCAAGGTCACCCAGGAAGCTTCATGGCTGAGCACAGATTTGAACCAGCGTCTTCCAGGTCTCAGTCCAGTTCCCAAACCACTATATCATCTGGCTCTTTTCAGAAGCTGGTTGCTGATCTTCAGTATTCAATACCCTGACAACGCTGACAACATGGTTGGTGATACAAGTCCAGCAGTGCTTGCCAGCAATAACAAGGAGACCTCTGAAAGGAGGAATTTTGCATCTTCACCATGACACGAAAAGCGTGAGTCCTATTTCCCCCCTTGGTATGTGACACCAAAAGCACGAATGGTCACTTGTGTTTTCACTTTTCACCAATTCTCATAAAGTACAATCCAGCTTTTCGATATGCTTTTTAAGGGCTGCCTGTCGTGGCTGATGTGGAAGGAGAGAAAAGATGATTTTTAGCAGTGACAGGCAGAACTTCTAGGATGTCTCCAGAAACGTGTGAGAACAATAAATGGCATTGAACCAGACAATGCAACTGGCTATTGAAAAAGGTTTCTCAGCAAGCTCCAGCTTTTTCAAAACAGAAACTTCTCCTGGATCAAAGATCCATCTCAGCTGAAAGGGCAGCTGAGACTGGAAACCATGTTTTGGGATCATGACATTTTTTTTTTAAACATATTGCAGTGATGAAGCCCTTTGAATGACTCATCTTACTTTGAAGTCTTGGACTATGAAGCAAAGGAGAGGAACTTTTACGGAACGAGATTGAAGCCTATCAATGGGATCAGAATTTCAGGGGTCAACAGAAGCATTAGGGGCAAACCAAAAAAAGAGTGATACAATATTGACTTCCAACCGAACAGTGGTGAGACCAAAGAAAGTTGAGTGGGATATTTCCGCTAGTCTGATGTCTCAGAGGCGAGAACTACAATGTCTTCCTCCTTTATCCCTGATCATGTGTAAGAAGGCAAAATGCTTAACATCAATGTTATGTCAATTTCCTTTCTCCTGCTTCACTTCCTTGACTTGGGGAGGGCAAGAGAGGCTCAATATACAGATATCATGCTCTCGGCATGACTCTGACCAAAAGAGAAAGGAGATGCCCGGACAAGAATGCACACAACACAAACAGCTGCTTGCGATGGCAACCTGAGCCCCATTCAAACATTCCACATTCCATCTCTCATCTGCTGTTTTGGTAATTCACTCATGCTAATCGTGGTGGGCAATGATGAGGCAAGTCTTTGGATTCCCTGGCTTGCTGGTGCATTCATGGACACTCTGGAGGTGTGGGTGATCTGCAGTAGTGTAACTGGGGATAGTGTAACATATCAGTGTACTTGATATGCTGTACTGTAACTGGCAAAATGGCAGGGACTGTGTGATGGATTCTGCCTTGGGTCAATGGTGAACATACCATTCAGCTGGGGGGGGGGGGAGCAATTGCCCCAGGCACCACCCAGTATAGGCCTTCCATCACGTACTGAAGGTTTCAGGACACCTGTGAATAATACTTCTGGTTCCCCTCCCCCCCCCAAAAAAAAAATTCCTGGAAATATTGTTTAAAAGCGTTCTGAACCTTTCAGAATGCTTTTGGCATGTGATGGAATGTTGTGCAAGACTCTGGGCTTAAGGTGAGCAGAGGGGGGCACCTGTCACAGGGGGTGGTGGTGGTGTTGCCGGTCTGCAGTCCTGCCACCGAGCAGGGACCGCCTTGGATAGAAAGCTGGAGCAAATCCTAACCAGCTTGCTAGCGCTGACGGAGCCTTGCCACTGGGGCACCCGCTGTATCCTGCAGTGGGGGTGCAGTAATGGAGGCCTCCTCAAGGTAAAGGAACACTGGATGCTCCTTTACCTCAGGGCTACATTACAGCTGCATCAGTGCTGGACTGGATAGGATTGGGCCCAAAGACCTCTGAGTTTCTCCACGTTAAATGTCACTGTATGGACTCAGATGTCAACCTGTACAAACAAGGAGCAATTGTACCATTCTGTATGATATTTAGAAGCAACACCCTGGCAGTTAAAGTACAGTCTTCCTTTAGAGCTTATCTTCCCCCATCATTAGTAAGATCTTTGTGCAAGATAAAAACTGACTTCCTTTCCTAATCACCTTCCTCCTTCTTCCTGAAAGAATCAGTGTGCCAGGGGTGATAATGATAAGCTGTGATGTCACCCGCTGGACTATGATGACATCAATGGATTAATCAGGGAATGTGCTGATTAAAAGGGAGAACATGAGCTATTTATACCCAGGTAAATGCATCCCTGTAACCAGCGCTAATGAGCTGTGGCAGTGAGGGATAATTAAGAAAGTAACACATGGATTCAAGTTAGGTCAATATACCTTAAAACTGCTGGTCTTAATGGGATAAATATTTTGTTGAGATAATGGCAGTCCATTGGTTGATAATCTTGCCGCCCAATCCTATTCCTCACCATTTTCCTCCACTTAGCAGCTCTGATGGAGCACACAATACATACAATGATGAAAAAGTGAGCCAATGGCCAGGGAAAATAATAATAATAATAATAATAATAATAATAATAATAATAATAATAATAATAATA
>JAJKFI010000051.1:6225509-6244088 GCA_029204185.1 Lerista edwardsae | reverse complement strand
TAATAATAATAATAATAATAATAATAATAATAATAATAATAATAATACTTGGATTTATATACCGCCTTTCTTAGGTCACCAGATTTCTCTAAGGCGGTTTACATGGGCAGACAAAATAAAAGTATTTTGAATTTATCATCACATCATTGCCCATCTACTTCTGGAAGCCCTGCACTACCCTGCCTTGAACCTCCGGAAGTGAGAGAAGCTGTGCTTCCCTTCCTCTCCAGAGGGTTTTCTGAGCCCTGTAAAGGTCATTTGCTGCCTCTGTGGGGCTCAGAATGGCCCTTTAGCCCCCCCCAAAATGCAACTTCCAGTTTTTTCAGAACAAAAACAGGAAGTGACATTTCTATGCCCTTAAAAGGCATTATGAGGGCCAGAGGGTGGGTGATCCCAAAGTGACTGGTGATGATGGGAGCCATGCACTGCAAATGCAGTGCAAAAGGAAGCCACTGTTCTCAAAATGTTGTGCAAGTTTTTATCTTGCACAAAGATCTTACTAATGATGGGGGAAGATAAGCTCTAAAGGAAGACTGTTTACTTGATTATACTTCTAAAGGACATTGTATACAGTTGGCCCTTGGTCTCTGCCAGGATCTATTCCCGGACACCCCACGAATACCGATATCCATGGGATCCGCAGGCAGGGCCTCATGACACTTCCAGTCTTGTACAAGAGGTCCTTGAAGCCCTCATGGTGGTGAGTGAAATTCACAGGTGCTGAACCCATGGCGATTAGAAGAGCCAACTATAACTCAGGGCACAATCCTACTTTCTAGCTCTGGGGGAAGGGCAATGCTGCTCTGAGGTGAGGGAACAAACATTCCCTGACCTTGAGGAGGCCTCCGGGACTACTACTCCATGGCAGTGTGCAGCCCCTGCCCCACTGGCACAGCTATGCCAGTGCTGGAAAGCTGGTTAGGATTGCAACCTCAGCCAAGCAGCTAAAAAACAAGAGAAAGCTATTCAGTAATGTGCCTAATGGGAAGTTATTTTAAAAACTTGTAAAGCTAGGATAGCTGTAAACTGAGTCAGAGGAGAACACAGCAGGAAGCAGCCTACAGGGATGAAAAAAGTACATTTATAATGTAATTAGAAGGCAGAATTAGAAGGAAAACACACATATTGCCGTCGTTACCTATCCAGGGGACTAAAATATAGTTTCATTAGTTAAAAGAACAGCCCCCTTTACAGTGTTACTCAGTGATTTTCCTAGAAGGGGGGAGAGCAAATGCCAAGTTTCTCAGGCTCTTGAATGCCTATAAAGTGGCCCCTCCCGCTCTCCTTTAAAGCCATTTGAGGCTCTGAGAGCGTCTCCTTCGCGTTGCGCTCATAGCCGTAAATGGCTCTGAAGGTGAGAGGTGGGGCCGCTTTATGCAGGTGTTCAAGAGCCTGAAAAACTTAGCTTTCTGCCCTCCCTACAGGAATGCCACTGATGTTACTATTTGGTATCATACTGTTTGATATCATTGTTACTATTTGGTTCAAAGCACTGCCAGCATCTCTGAAATAAATGTTTATTTTGAGATAATTCTGTGTTGCTATTTCAAGTGGCTTTACTGTGGGTTGCTTGAATCAGTGTCAATCATCAGAATGATATTCATTTTATTAAGATTTTGGTATTCTGTCTTTTTGGTCCAGGCAGGGGCATAGTTAATGAAAGTGTGGCCCAGTGCAGAGGGCAAAATGTTGCCCTGGAAGTGACGTCACAACAGGAAGTGATGTCACAGTTGTATTTTTGTTTTCTCTGGTTTTTGGCCATAACTCTTGATTGAGTAAAGGTATTACACTCTGGTTTGTTTCATTGTATTTTGCATTACAGTACCTTCCAATGGTATATAACATGATGGTATTATTCATACATACCATGGTTTTAAACATTTTGACCACTAATGTCAAGCTCAGCTTGTTGCCCCTCTAAAGCTTGTTGCCAGGTGCAATTGCACCCCCCTACACTTCTTTAGCTACGCCCTAGGGTCCAGAAACCAATAAGGTAGCTTACCATCTAATATCATTCATTTTATAAACATATTTTTTTTAAAAAAAACACAGCCAAACCCAAAATCAACAAAGAAATGTGAGTAGATCAGCAAAAAGCCAGAAAAATAACCCAACAAACCCTAGGGAAGAGTACAGAGCAGCAACAAGGAATCAGAGCCCAGAAGGCTCACAGGAAGACAAATGCCTTTGCCAGATGTTCAGATGATAGCAGAAAAGATGGCACAAGAAAGATTTGTCCCAGGTACAGTCATTATCTAGTGGGAGAAAACAGAGCATGACCTCTGATTCTCATCATTCTTTCACTGCAGTGTTTTATCAGTGCCCTTGTGCACTTGTGAGCAGTGAAGAACTGCTGCAAGAAATGCAAACTGGATGCAACTGTATATATACCTGGCTCAAGCTTCTTCATGCATGGGGTGGTGTGGAGGAATGTGTGAGTCCCGCCAGGATGGAGGAGCACATGTGTGCCTTGGTAAAACGCTACACAAAAAGCATCTTGCGAGGAAATCATACCATCACAGTCCCAAAAAAATTGCAGTGCTGTATCAATACATAAGAGCCTCATGTGGCACAGGGTGATCGGATGTAGTATTGCAGTCCCCATGACCTGAGTTTGATCCTTGCAGAAGTCGGGTTCTCAGGTAGCCGGCTCAAGATTGACTCAGCCTTCCATCCTTCTGAAATCGGTAAAATGAGAACCCAGCTTGCTGGGGGTAAAGTCAGATGACTGGGGAAGGCAACGGCAAACCACCCCAATGGTGCAATGTGATGTCATCCCCATGACTTAGTAATGACTTGGTGCTTTTCCCAGGGGACGACTTCACTTTACCTATCAATACACACACGTGCATCAGTAGCATGATTGGGGGCAGGGGCGGAGTTTCATTTCTAAACTACCGAAATGAAAAGTGATAGCAAACTGCACATGCTCCCATTCTGGAATTAACAAATTATTTAAAAAAATCCTCTAGTTCAATTAAAACTAAGGAGGAGTGAAGTGTAGGGCAGAGCAAATAAAAGGAACAAAAAAGGAACCAAACGGGGAGGAAATCTCAGCCCTGCATACCTTTCATCACAATGCTCTAAACTTTGTGTGTCTTTTTCTTTCATTCATTCCATTTAGGTAATAATGCTAGTTAGAATTTGACAGGTTGGTATAATTTCTAGAGCCATTAGATATCATTGCACTTTGCACATTTTATCGTTGTTGTTACACTTTGCACAGTATAAACCAGGGGTCTTCAAGCCCCGGCCCCAGGGCCAAATCGGCCATCCAGAAGATTTGTATCCAGCCCATGGCAGGTGGTGGGGCCGGCTACAGCAACCTGCTGAGGGGGGAAAAATATAGTGTAACCTGGGTGTCCGTATTGGGGGTCTGTTCTACAGCCAACCACAGACACCTGGCTCACCATTTAAATGCCCTTCTATATGATGTGGCCTTTGCGTTGGAAAGCTTGGAGATCCCTGATATAAGCCAATCGAGTTATTGTCAACTAAAAACATACCTTAAGCTATTGCTGGCTATTGCTGTTCATTGGAAACTGGCCTTTACGGCTGAACATGGGTCGTCAGTTTGTGCAAAATAGGAATGTGCC
Organism: Lerista edwardsae; assembly: GCA_029204185.1. NCBI lineage: Eukaryota > Metazoa > Chordata > Lepidosauria > Squamata > Scincidae > Lerista > Lerista edwardsae. Next base: position 6,240,492 of record JAJKFI010000051.1, on the reverse strand, counting down.
CATGAAACTGAGATCCCTTCAAGAAATCCATCCCTTTGCTGTACCTCCTCATTCTCATTTTGCAGAGTAACAAAGACAATTCATTGTTATTTACAAAGACTGCTCTCGGTTTTAGCTGCATAGTTTTATCGCTGCTACATTGTAACCAGTAGTGAAATTCAGGGGGTTCACCCAGCAGTGGCGTTATTCACCCGGTACGCTGGGCGGGACTTACCTTTGAGCGGCAGTCCACCCGTTGCGTCACGCCGCGTTCCGCCGCTTTCCTGCCTGCCCACCGGGGGAAAAGGTAAGTCCCGCCCAGCGTACTGGGTGAATAACGCCACTGTCACCCAGGTTCTATAGAACCGTTTGTTAAATGGCCGGGCCCTGCCCACTCGCTTAGCTTGGCTGGTTCGGGTTTTTTTTTTGGCTCTGGCTATGACGTCATAGATCCGGTTGTTAATTCATTTGAATTGCACCACTGATTGTAACTCCGTGACTGGCTGGAGGTGGGAAAATATACAGTACCTTTCTCTGGGTTTACGATACAGTTGTGGGTGTATATGTCTATTGATAATTGTGGGAGTTTCTTTTAAGGCTTTTCTCGCTGCCCTTCAGGCATGTCTTCATCAGTGCCGGCTTGAAGCCAATGTTGACCAATGCCATCACATCGGGCCCCGCGCTTTGGGGGGCCCCGCACCAGTGCAGTGAGCATATTGCTTGCTGCTGCAGTCAGGATCTCTTAGGATTGTATGTAGGTCAGTGGGGCCAGCAGAGCAGCTTTCCCTTGGGCCCTCTCAGCTGCCCCAGCTTCTGAAGTGCCCAAAATGGGCCTCCTGGAAGCAATTGGCAGTGATGTCATCCTGTCACCACCAACTATTTTCAGGTGCCACTTTGTGTGTGGCACCACAAGCAGTGATGTCATTCAGGGGGAATGGACCAGAACGGGTGTTCCGGATCCTAACGGGCTCCGTGGCTGGTTCCGGGTTCCCGACAAGTGCCAATTAAAAGTGAGTTCCTGTTCCTAAATCATTTGAATGACACTACTGACCACAAGTGCTCTTCTTGGTGAGTGGGGGGCCATGTGGGGAATGTGGGGGGGCATAGGAATGCCCCGCATTGGGCCCCGCCACTCCTAGAGCCGGTCCTGGTCTTCATGACAGGATGCCACCAATATGTTCGTAAAAAATAAATTAGAAAACAAACAACTCCAGGGGTACATATACAGCCAGTTCGCCCAAGGACAATCAGTATAGCAGCACTGGGGTTGCAGCTGTTAATCCTGCCACACTGTTTACAGCAGCAAGATCCATGTATGGATCATCTACTTGATAGGAAGCAGTTATTAGACCAAAAGCTTCCAATTCCCCTGTTGTAAGAAGTCATCCATTTTGTATCCAATTAAGAGATCAGTGTTCTATAAAATGTGCGGACTGCCCTGTGGTTCTGCCCATGAGTGGCTGACGGGATGCAGATTACCTGTGACTAAATCTTCCTAGTCCCTAATTAAGGGGTGGGGGTGGGGGAAACTCAGCCAGTACGTCTTTAATGCTGCTGTGCAATGTGCAGAGCATGAATTATGGAGCAGTGGCTGGTTCTGCCGGATTTTGAAAAAAAATAATTGTCTCCAGTGCAGCCAAGCTGCTCTGCCTCGCTATACTAGTGGTTGCAGCAAGAGAAGAGTTTCAGACAGAGTTGCGCCACCTGGTGGAGGCTGGAGCAATGTGCGTATTTTCACCACGGCTGAGCTGCGATTTAACTTCAGAGTGTTCTTAGAAGGATTTCTACCCCACCCTTCCCATGCCAGGACAAATGCCCAGGGCAGCTCACAGGGTGACATAATACAAGCACAATATAACACAACAAGACATCAAAAACAAAAGCACAAACACAAAACGCCTAAAACAGTTTCGTTAGGACATGGGGTGGGGGGGAGGGAGACAAATTATCCAAGGGACCAGCCCAGTTCCAGCATTCTTCCAGAGGCAAACATCCAGATGCCACATGAAATAGGTGTGTTTTGGGCCTTCTCTGAAAAAGCCATGAGGGAGTGGGCAGTTCTTAATTCCTCTGGAAGGGGATTCCATATTGGTGGAGCCCAAGATGATCTATGAGGGCATCCTGGAATATATGGTACAAGGCAGACCTTTAGGTAAGTTGAGCCCAAGTTGGGAAGGGCCGTAAAAGTGAGTACCATCATCTTAAACTGAGACCGGAAGCGAATGGGCAGCCACTGCAGCTGCTGAAGGAGTGGTCCAACTGAGCCAAACCATCAAGCCCCTGTAACCACCCGGGCTGCTGCCATTGGCACTAATTGCAGTTCCGGAATGCAGATCTGACAAACTGCAGGTACTGAATTGCAGATGATTTTTGAATGCACATTTGGAGGGTTGTGGGACACAAAATGCCCCAGACCCAGTGATGTCATGCAGGGGGAACGCGGGGGAACTCAGTTCCACTAGTTAAAATTAGGGCTGACTCCGCCCACTTCACTCTCCCTCCTCCCCTTCCCAATTCCTCTGCAAAGAGCTTTTCTTCTTGGTTGGCTGGCACTCAGAGGGTTAAAGGGAGCGACTCCGGATTCCTAGGGGGGCGAAGGCAGTGATGTCATTCAGGGGGAACGGACCAGAACGGGAATCGTAATGGGCTCCGTGGCTGGTTCCGGGTTCCCGACAAGTGCCAATCAAAAGTGAGTTCCTGTTCCTAAATCATTTGAATGACACCACTGCCCAGACCTAAATCTAAAGGACTCTTTCTGTGGCTACGACAGAGAGATTCCCCTTTCCCTCTCCACGCTGTACAGCACAGTGTTAGAGGATAGGAAGTACAATTAAGGGATGCTCTTCCTTCCTCCTGCCCCTAGCACAATGGCCAAACTTCAGAGGACAACCCCTCCAAAGAATCTAGGAACATACAAATCTAGGTACCCTGGTGGAATTGTGTGCTGCATGCTATGGGGGAGGCTGATCTGACAGCCCAAGAGGCCTAAGCAAAAATCTTTTTTTTTTTAAACTTACCTCCATATAGGCATCCTGGTCTCCAATGGATCTGCCACCAGGATCCCCTGAACAGCCCCTGCTGCCACCAACATACTTGTGACAGCAGAGGATGTCAGAGGTTTAATAGGTTGCTATTGCCACATGTGGCCTTCAGCCATTTGCACTGGTGGCCCACTGAATAGCAGAGTGGCTGCTGTGCCACCAGCCCGGGACTTACGATGACAGATTGTGAGATCTTCCGCCATAAACCCAGCCTAGGATTGGCAGCAAGGCCACTGGCTAGATCTGCTTCCACAAAAGGGGCTCACTAACCAAAGCTGTGCAAAGGCACCCCTGGCCACATTCATTAGGTGATCATCCAGGAGCAAAGCAAGACCCAAGAGTACCCCAAACCTGGTCCTTCCAAGAAAGTGCTTCCTCATCTAGAATAGCCGGGATACCCATATCCAGATCTTCTACTGAGCAGTAGCATCTATGTCTTGCCTGGATTAACAGCGCAATCCTAACCTGGAGTTAGGCCAGCAAAGTTAGGCCAGCAAAGCTTGGCCGGGACAAGGGACACTGTAAAGCACGTTTGGACATCTCTCGGAGTCAGAGAGGCCAGCACGCAGACATGCGCCATCCTCCCTGACTCCGAAAGTGGTCCAAATGCGCTTTACGGTGGCCCTTGTATCAGCCAAACTTTGCTGGCCTAACTCCAGGTTAGGATTGCACTCAAGGAGGGTGGCACACATCTGTGTAGTCCAAACATACTTTACGGTGTCCCTTGTGCCAGCCAAACATTGCTGGCCTAACTGAGCCAGCCTAACTCCAGGTTACAATTGCGCCGTAAGTTTCAGTTTAATGGTCCCTATCCAGTACATCACTGAGTTCAGGCACTGATTCAGCGTCTACACAATTTCCTTGAACCAGATAGAAATGAGAGATAGGACTGGGCTTTAATCTTGACGGGGGGCGACCCACCCTCCAAAAAACTTGACCCAGCAGTTTCATGTAGAAGTTACAAAAATCACAGAAGACAAGATGGAACATTGTGGAATCCAAAAGATCAAAGGAACTGAGTGGTCCATCCAGGAGCAATCTTCCAGCAACACTATCTGGGATCTGCTCTCTAGACGGGCTTCCCAACTCAGCTCAGCAAGGTGACCCAGAGCACAATCCGACTTACTTTACTTACAGAGCACAAGTCCAAACGCGCTTTACAGTGTCCCTTGTGCCGGCCACACTTTGCTGGTCTAACTGTGCTGGCTTAACTCCAAGTTAGGATTGAGCCCCCAGGGCGCAGTTCTAAGCAACTTTCCAGCATGGAGATATGGACAATACGAATACAGCAGCTGAAACGTTTCTAAGCATGTTCACTTGCTAGATTTCTGTGTGCCTGCTTGCTGTTAAATAAGAGCACCCAAATAGACTTTTGCCCCGAGCCACCTAAAGGCTATAAGCATGCAGAAATGGCCTCCACACACCAGGATGTTATTTCTGCACTCCTGTTTATCAAACTTGAAATGAGGACTATGCAAGCCATTTCTCAGCTTAATCAATTTCCCAGGAGACTTTCAAGGCACCAGCCCTTAAAAGAAAAATCCTTGTTTAAAAGAACCCCACCTGTTAAACTGTTCAGGAGTTGGGACAGGGACAGATTCAGGGTGCAATCCTAACCTGGAGTTAGGCCGGCACAGTTAAGCCAGCAAAGTTTGGCCGGCACAAGGGCCACTATAAAATATGTTTGGACCTCTCTCGGAGTCATAGTGGTCAGCACACAGACGTGCACCATCCCCCCTGACTCCGAGAGTGGTCCAAATGTGCCTTATGGTGGGCCTGGTGCCAGCCAAACTGTGCTGGCCTAACTGTGCTGTCCAGGCTAGGATTGTGCCCTCAGTCCCTCCCATTCCTCCGTCCCCACTAACAACTGATCACTGGGTTTTCAGTGTTTCTTCCCCCCCCACACACACACACACATGCCAAAAAAAGGTTACATGCATGGAGCTGAGGATATGGGTGCTTTCAGTTGGATCAGGGCCAAGGAGACTGGCAGTAGCCCATGGAGATTTTCAGGTGTGCACCTGTGCTTCTGAACAACGCTGGTGCTGGAAAAGGAAGCCATGGCAGCAGCTGCATCCCACTGCTGTGGCTACTGGGCTGCACCAGTCTTAGGAAGGTGGCAGTTTGGGGCATGTTGTGGGCAGAGAAGGAGCAGGCAGTGAAGTTTCAGGGAAGATCAAGGGACGGCAGGGGGCATTTTGGAGAAGGGAGGGGTGGGTCCCAGAAGCAGCGACTTGAACCAGGATCCCATCCCCCAAATGCCCCCTTTGGACTGATACCAGAAAAATGGCTGGCATAGGTGCAAACAGACCCATGGGTGGCCTGGCTTCAGTGGAGCTAAGGAAAAACTTGTCTGCATACCTCCTGTTTGCCTTCAGGTCCTGTTGCCCCCACCCCATGAAGCATGGAGTGAACCCATTTTTGGTGCAGCTGCATGCTATAGAGTAGCTGGGGATAGGATCCTGCAGTGAGATTGTTATAGCAGTTCAGTAGCTGTTGGTTTAGCCAGTTAAAGGGGTGCATGTTCTCCATTGGTTCACCCTTGCTTTCCCTCCAGCACTGTTTCTTTCCCTCCAGCTGTACTTCCAAGCTGCTGTTAAAGATACAGGAGCTGCACCAATTAAAACAAATAAAAATCACAGTTTTTACTGTTTTGCTCTGGGAATGGCAAGCTCCAAGGCCCTACTGCATCTCCTTCTGGTCACAGAGCCCAGTTCTACGCAGCACCAATAAAGCTGTGCCAATGGGGTGCATGTCATTAAGAGCACAATCCTATAGCCCTTTTGCGCTGGTGCTGCGCTCTTGCGCTGGTCAAACGCTGTTGCAAAGGTGCCGTAAAGCGCATCCGCGGTGGCGCTATGGCACTGGGCCGGCCCACGCAGCAGCGCCAACACTTGGGCGCTACCACGACCATTGGCAGCGCCAGCCACGTGCCAGTCAAGTATCAGTGGCGCTCGGTCAGCGCAGGGCCTCCACAAGGGCGTTCCGGGGGCGTAACTGGGCGGTGCAGTGGGCGGAGACAGGGGTTGTGATGCAGGATGCCGTAGTGCCAAATCCTAAACCCTGTCCCTGACCAGGGCGGCCCCGATTCGGTCCGCTCCTGTCCACTTTCCTCTGCACCTGCTATTTTGCCAGCGCAGATCCGAGCAGGCCCATAAGGGTGACTGGGGCTTGTGCAGGTGCAAGGGGAAAACCTCCCCTTGTCCTACATGTTGCTGCTGCTGCCTCCTAATGGGCTTTAGGATATAGCCCTGCTATGTCAGCCTTGCTATGTCGGCCTTACTTAGAATTGCGCTGTTAATGTTTGTTCCCTTACCTTGGGTCTGCATTGCCGCTGATTCCACTCTGGCAAGTTGGTTAGCATTGGGCTGCACAGTGACATCACAAGAGGAGAAGACCACAGAGGACAGCAGGGCTGGCTTTAAGCCAATGTGGTCTATGTCATAATATTGGGCCCCGCGCTTTGGAAGGGCCCTGTTCTGGCACCAGGAGTGGATCACTTGTTACAGCAGCCAGGATCTCCATCAGCTATAAGCCAGTGGGGTGAGTGAAGTAGATGCTCATTAGGCCCTCCCACCTGGCCCTGCCTCCAAACTGCCCACAATGGGCCTCCCAGAAGCAGTTGGCGGTGATAGCCAACTATTTATGGGTGCCGCACATCATGCGCCACACCACATCATGCGCTCAGCACCCCAGTTTCTTTACTTGGAATATTATGCAGCCTTCACTTAATGCAGTGTTTCTCAAACTGTGGGTCAGGACCCACTTGGTGGGTCGCGACCTGATGCCAGGTGTGTCGTGGAAAGCTGGGAGCAGCCATCTTGGAAGCTTCCGACCTGACTCTTGCTATATTCCTTTTGTGAGTGTTAACAGTTTGAATTTTCAAGTGAGGGCTTTTTTAATTGTTTTTTTGTTAAGTGCTTAGTCCTAATCTTGCTTTCTGTCAGGGATGTTTCACGGTTGTACATTTACAGCAGTCCAAGAATGCCAGTTTGCATTCCAGGAGTGTTGCTTGAATACCATCACAATGGCGGCACTTCCTGCCTGATGATGTCACTTTCGGCCATCACATCATTTCTGGTGGGTCCAGGGCCAAAGGTTTGAGAACCACTGGCTTAATGCATGGGGGAAGGAAAGCAGTGCACTGTCCTTACTCCTCAGGCTCCACACATTCAGCTGAAGTTCGCAAAGAGTCTGCATGTGTGCAACACATAGGGCCAGTATACATGGGGGGGCAACCCTATCTCTAACACTGACACCTGTGCTCCTTTGTATCTCACAATCTTCTTCTAGATGTCATCAGCTTTGCAGATTCTAGCACTGGGGACAGGCTGCCATTGACCCGCACCTGACTTTTGAGATTATTGTTTTGTGTTTCCAATAATACACTTTTGTGACAATTGTCCTCCACGGAAAATCTTGAACTCTTTTTCTTCCTACCTCTCAACGTGCATTTCCGTTGCTGCTCCTTCAATTCTACCCCTTCATAGCCACTTCCTGACATCTCAGCCATACTGCACATCTCCCTTGCCTTCCTTGCATGTCTTTGCCTCTCTCCAATGCCACCTTGTTCGGCTTCTCCTTGAAGAACGGTGACAAGACTCTGGAAGTGTCACAGCAGGGGGTAACTCTTCCAAATCTGAAGGCATCCGTCTCAAACCTTTGTCATTGCTTTTTGATGAAAACTTCTAAAACAAATGCTGGTTGCCACAGAGCCCTAGTGAATGGGACCGGAGAAAAGAGGGAGGAACATCAGGTTCTTTGCTAGTCAAGGAGCAGGACTTAATGAGAACAGACATGAGCTTCTATAGAGCATGATGGAACAGCTCACATGGGAACATCATGCAGCATGGTACAGAATTACATTCTGTGGACTCTTCTTAAAGTCTTCTTCCTCCCAAATCCCGGCCACAACCCTATGAAGTAGGCTAGGCTAAAAAACAAGGTCACCCAGTGAATGTCATGGCTGAGCGGACATTCAAACTTGCCTACGGCTAGCACTCCAGCCAGAAACGTAACTAGACAGAGAGGGGAGTGGTGTGGTGTGGTAAGTATGGCAGCACAGCAAATATGCCATGTGGCCCCTCCCAGTGGTGTCATCCAAATGATTTAGGAACAGGTACTCACTTTTGATTGGCACTTGTCGGGGTCCGCCCACCAGAAGTGACGTCATAAGCCGGAAGTGATGTTGTGGCAGGAAGTGAGGTCATAGCCGGAAGTGATGTCATGATTGTTGCCATGGATGCAGCGGCGTCATGCAGCCGGAACGCTGGGCAGGCGGAACGGGTGAGTGGCAGCCCGCCCGACGGCAAAACGGACCAGAACGCAATGGGCGGGCTGCCACTCACCCGTTTCTCCCACCCAGCGTTCTGGCTGCATGACGCCGCTGCATGGATGTGATCATGTTTGTAATAACTTCAGCTTGTGGTTAGTGTTGATTTAACTTCTATTGCTTTGCTTTCTAGGGATGTGTATAGACATATTTTGCTTCAACGGTTCTCTGGTTAAATAGCAGGCTAGACTGTACTAGATTGTGAGCCCTTTTGGGACAGGGAGCCATTTAACTTTAATGTTAAATGCAAGGAGCCAGCCAGGAGCAGGAGGGGGAACGGGCGACCAAAAAAAGACCGCGTGGGGGCTGGGGCTGGGGGGAGGCTGCAGGAGGAAACGGGACGCTGGTTCTGCGCGGCTGGAGGGAGCGAGAGCCCCAGGCAGCCTACCTTCTCATGCTTGCTGCCTTATTCCCAGGTCTCCCTCGCTGCTGCTGCCACCGCTGCCACTGCTGCCACCTCTGGTCCTCTCACTCCACTGCTGCCGCCACCACCACGCTGCCTGCCTGCCTCCTCACAGAAAGTGCAGGCAACGGCTGCAGGCGTGCAGTACGCATGCGCAGCTGCTGAGCCAACCAGCCAACAGGGCCAGCTTCGAGTAGGCGGGGCCAGCTCAACTTCTAGGAACCGGTACTCGCGTAGTGGTGCGTAGTGGATGCATGACATCACTGGCCCCTCCCCCTTACCATCAGAGCCATTCAGTGCAACACTGGCAAGCAAATTGCTGTTGCTGCCTCAAATGGCTCTGATGGCAAGGGGGAGGTTTGAGAACCACTGGCTTAATGCATGGGGGAAGGAAAGCAGTGCACTGTCCTTACTCCTCAAGCTCCATATATTCAGCTGAAGTTCGCACAGAGTCTGCATGTGTGCAACAGATAGGGCTCAGTATACATAGGGGGGCAACCCTTTATATAACCACTTAGTGCATGGTGCCAGAGGAAGATCTACAGGGAGGGCAGAGCTCTAAGTGTTGCAAGAAGCCTTACCCTGTCATGTAATCCCTCCTCTCCCTTGCTGCTGTAGCCAGTAAGCAACGCCAAGATGTTGCTTTTCCCTGTGAGGATTGGCTAAAACGGTGCAGGAGAGGAGTGATTTCCACTGCAAGGTGAGGCTTCTTGCAAAACTTAGAGCTTTGCCCTCCCTTTGATCTGCCTCTGCATGGTGCCTGCCATACGTACCGAGCCACTCCCCCTCTAGCTACACTTCTGACTCACAATGGCACACAGGCCATAGTCAAACTCAATATTATTAATATAAGGCCGCAATCCTAACCTGGAGTTAGGATGGCATAGCTAGGCCAGCAAAGTTTGGTGGGCACAAGGGACACTGTAAAGCATGTTTGGACCACTCTCTGAGTCAGAGAGGCCGGCACACAGACGTGCGCCATCCTCCCTGATGAGAGTGGTCCAAATGTGCTTTATGGTGGCCCTTGTGTGAGTGGCCTTTGCTGGCCTAACTGTGCCAGCCTAACTCCAGGTTAGGATTGCGCTCTAAGTTACTTCTTTTTTTGCTATTTCTCTTCTCAGCCTCAAGTCAAATTCCCCTGGCAAAGCCTTGGTTTATTTATCTAAGGCTTTATGTAAGGATAATTGTGTGTGGATTCTGAGAGACTTGGAGAGAGAGAGAGAAGACAGTCCAATTACCACCGGTCAGTGTGGCCGAGGCCTATTGTGTCCTTTCTTGTACATAGCACAAAACCACAACACCATGAATTAATGAGTTCATTGAATGCCTGTAATGTCCTCTTGGTCCATGGTGGGCTTGTTTCATAACAGACAAGAGCTACTGCTGAGCAGAGAGTGGTGCATTGAAGGCAAAGCCAGCAAGAGAGCAAAGGGAGGAACAAAGTTTGTGCATGAGCTGGGCTGTTCGTCTGCGATTCATTGTATTGGAAGGTGTTGTCACAATATTCCCCGAGCTTTGCCACTACACAGTGATTAAGATGTTTCCCTTAATTAGAAGATCCAGACAGAGCCAGAAAGCCAGGTAAAATACATGGCAATTAGGAGTTAAGGAAAAGGAGGGGGCTCTCATTTGCTTCCTTTCATGCAAGAGATAATGTATCGGGCTGCTGTTTTCATTATCTGGCTGGGTTCAATGTGAAAGCGTACACTTGAGCACTGATGTTCTGACTATGCTGGTTACCGAATGAGATGCTCTGATTCCACGCGCCCCCCCCCCCCGGAACCAGCCAACTCTGAGTTGGCATTTTGTGGAGCTCCACCTTGTTCACGAATGAGGGTACTGGGGAGGGGTCACCTGGCCACTGGTCTAGATGGCTTTGCAAGGAGATCAGGTCGATTCATGGAGGACATCTGCCGATGGCTACAGATCTCTCACAATGGCTGTATGTCACCTCCAGGTTCAGAGGCACCAGGCAGAGTGCAGTGAGTGGGACTAACCAGAGCATATTAAGGGCAGGTTGGGCCCACTTGGTACCCACTTAGATTTACGCCAGCCAAAAAGCTGATACAGATCCAAGGAGATCCCTAGTCCATTGGGGACCATGACGTGATGAAGCAGTTAAGTAAAGCATTGTTTTCCTTGACTCTCCATCGCTTCTTGGTTCTGGGTTGCCTATAGCATGCAGCAGAGGCTGAGCCAGTACTACTGCATCCTCTGGGCCAACTCAGGATAGGATTGGGCTATTCATGCATCTGTTGTGCAGTTGCTGCTATTTTTCCTCTATCCTTCTGATACTACTGTTTCAAACTGCTGCCTTATGCTGGGAATGTGTTTCCTTTTGTGTTGCTATGAAAACTAAACAAAAATAAATAGATCACAACCTGGACCTGGAAGCAGGGCCTTCTCCCTGGTGTCCCCAGATGGTCACATTGTCTGCGATTCAGAACTATCCTTTCTTGACCATTCATTGCTTCGAAACACTCCATAGTGACAGATCAGAGTTTTAATATATGCCTGATACTATCCATAGTGAACAGTACACATTCGGTATTCCGGTACCTAGAGGGATGGTGACAATTTTGCAGGCAGAAGCAGGTCATTTTGTTCTTTCAATGAGAAGTAGCAAAAAGCTTCACCAAAAGCCCCTTCAAAAGGGTTCATGACTGTGGTATTGTGCAAAAATATATATATATAACTGTGGTGGTGGAGAGAAAGTTCTCCCACGTCCTATTGTGATGGTATCTGTACATGGATGATGTGGCAGTCTTTGAGCAGATTATTTATAGGCATTATGATCAACCTGATGACACCTTCAAGCACCAACTTGGAATGAATTTCAGATTTTTTCTTTATAGTTTGAGATGTTGATTGACAGGCCCTTGACTCACACTCTTAGAACACATTTGATTGAGTTTTGCACACACAAAAAAAATCCAATGGAATTTACCCTTATGCAATGCATTTATTTTATGGCATTTCAGCCATAATGAATGCATTCAATGTGGTTGACAAACGCATGGTGAAAAACCATCCATGTTGGGCATGGATCTGTGTTTCATATTAGCTGATCGTACCAACTAATCCAATGTAATGCCCGACAAATGTCTTCCCTGCCTGGTGGCCATCTTGTGTCTTGCATCCCCTGATAACTCTCTGCTTTCCAATTGGACTGTTCCCAAGAGAAGCTGAGAAGATGGACTTAAAGCAGCTGAACTACCCAGTGGTCTCAGGGTGGGAAGAATTGAAGCCACATTATATAGTGCCTTTTCCAGAAACTTAAGGCCTAATAACTATAGGTCTCTTGCTTGTTTCAGAGTGGCCAAGTATCTCACTGCTGTACCTATGTAATAGGATGCTTCCAAGTGATATTTTCGGTAACATTGTATTGCTCTGTTGCCAATTACCCTTGATAATTCTGATGTAGTAGACCAGTAGCCTATATAATCTTGTGGCTAATTTAGCTCTTAGCGTTTATACCCAGCTAAATGCTAGCAGGCTATGTCACCTATTGAGTGCACAATCCTAAACTGGAGTTAGGCCAGCACAGTTAGGCCAGCAAAGTTTGGCTGGCACAAGGGCCACCGTAAAGTGCGTTTGGAGTCAGGGAGGAAGGCACACATCTGTGTGCTGGCCTCTCTGACTCTGAGAGTGGTCCAAACATACTTTACGGTGGCCCTTGTGCCAGTCAAACTTTGCTGGCCTAACTGTGCCGGCCTAACTCCAGGTTAGGATTGTACCCTAAGTCACCTGGGAATGCTGTAAATCTTACGCCTGGAGGTGCCCCTGTAAGTCCATCCATCCTGCAAATGGATGCTGTTAGGTTTTAGACAAATAAAGCTCTTTTATGACAACTGGACTGGACTTGCTTCTTCCTTGGTTCCCAGAGAACCCCCAGCAAACTGCCAGAGCTTGACTGCAGAACATCATATCACACCATTAAGTTAACCTGTGGCTAATGTGATCCTACAGCCCAATTCTATCAAGACCCGCCAGCAGCAGAACACCCATGTGGCTGCCACTGTCTGCTGAAAAATAGCACTGTGAAGTGCTTTTCAGCAGCATGCTAAGTAGTGTACTGCTGGCGCACCAGTGAGAAAGCCAGAGCCTTCCTGTGTGTGTTGTCGGCTCGCCCATTGCTCGCTGGAGCAAGAAGGTAAGTCAGCATGAGAGACTGGAGGGTGGGGAGAGGGGTGAAACTGGGCGGGGAGGGGGTTTAATGTGGCAGGGAGGCAGCAATGGAGCATGTTACAGCCTCTCCTCCTTTCCTGCAGCCTCTCCATCCCTTTCTCTCTGAGGAAGTCTGAGTTGGTCCAAGGTTTGCAAGGGAGTGGCAACAGGATGAAAGCATCTTGTTGCCTCATGCCTCCCTGGGGCACCTGGTGGGCCGCTGTGAGATACAGGAAGCTGGACTAGATGGGCCTTTGGCCTGATCCAGCAGGGCTCTTCTTATGTTATGTTCTTATGAAACCCATTGTGAAGTGGGAGGTTTACAGAGGTGTAAGGGGATCCCAATCCATCTGCTCCCAGATATACAGCAGCACTCCTGTTTTTGGCATGGCTGCACCTGCAGGTGTGTGTGTGTGGGGGGGGAGAGAATAAGTTTGGGCTGTTAGTTTGCTATAATAGCCGTCTGACTTCAGAACAGTGAACGCCTGATAGGACAGGACAGCAGTTCCCAAACTGTGGCTCATGACTCTTCCTTACTGGCAGAGCAGAGCTGTCTTTCCAGGACAACGGGAAAGAGACACTCCAGCCAGGAGTGCCGGCAATGGCTGTCAGAACTGATGACTACCACAGCCAAGCATGCGCTGCCTCATTCGCTGCTGAACCGGCCCTGGTTTGTGTGATTCCCCCCAAGCCACACCCCACATTCTGTCGCTCAACCCAGTCTAACAGACATCAAATTTGCTTGCCCAAATTTATCTCTCAGCACCCATCGTCTAAATTTATCTCCCAACAACCTACATGCACCATCTTGTGTTCTGTTTTTGATGGCCAAAAATCATTGTTTTCCATCTTCCATTTGTCAAATGGCTTGCTTGCTCGGTCCATAATCTGATCTCTCTTTCTCTCACTTTCTGCCATTCTTAGATCCTTTATCTCGTCAGAGGGGAACGGGGGGGGGAGGACACTTGGTTGCCCCCCCACGATCCATTTGCTGCTACAGAGCTGCAAATCAGACATACAGTGAGGACAGGAAAATACAGTTTTCCCCTCACCAATTAGGAAGTCGTAACTCATAAAGATGAAGCTTCCGGAATGGACTCCTGGCTGGTGACATTCTGTGCTGTGAAAGAGAAGGGGGATGACGGCAGAACTGAAACTAGCTCATCTGTGCATTAGATGCACTTCCAAACTCTTTCAAAATGCCAGTCTCCTACAGAATTTTGTCACTGTCTTTCCATATAGGCCTAGAATACAGAAATTTCTGAAATTGAGTTGGGCACATGGAAACTTTGCTTTCTGTTTTCGGTTGTTTGTTTTTCTGCCAGGACCACAGTATAGGTACCATTACTGAAGCAGAGCACAATCCAAACCTGGAGTTAGGCTGGCACAAGTTAGGCCAGCAAAATTTGGCCGGCACAAGGGACACCGTCATATATATTTGGACCACTCTCAAAGTCAGAGAGGCCAGCACACAGACGTGCGCCATCCTCCCTGACTCTGAGAGTGGTCCAAATGTGCTTTACGGTGGTCCTTGGGCCGGTCAAACTTTGCTGGCCTAACTGTGCCGGCCTAACTCCATGTTAGGATTGCATCCTTAAACTATTTGTGGGTTGTTGTTGTTTTTAAAAAAAATCTATATCTGTGATTTTCAACCTTTTTCATCTCATGGCATACTGACAAGGTACTAAGGCATCAGGTTTTTTTCGACAATTGACAAGTCTCATTTCACTGCCATGGGGGGCACATCCCCCCATGGCCCTACTAATAAATGACTCTCTCCCAAACACCCACAGCTCACCTGCAAGTAACACCCCAGTTTGGCTTGTGAGATTTCAGCTATTTAGTTAGCGCAAATCCAGGAACCCTGGTATAATGCCTGTGCCAATTCTTTCCTCCTTCTGGGTTCTGGGCCTTTCAGAACCAAATCAAGGTGCTTCTTTTAAGTTTTAAAACCGTAAGTTTATATCCTGGATATAAATGCCTTCTTCTGTATTATACCCAGCGCTCTCTCTCTCTCTCTCTCTCTCTCTCTCTCTCTCTCTCTCTCTCTCTCTCTCTCTC